>LR812536.1:10446591-10451591 GCA_903798195.1 Danio kyathit | reverse complement strand
CCTGAAGAAAATACTTTTCAGAGAAAGTCTGAATGTGCAAATATAATACCAATTTTACCTCAGTGTGAACTAATCGGTTAAAGAAAAACTTGCTTAAAGCTAAAATGTTGATGGTTGTAGGTTTATATGCTTTGATGAACCCATTTGTGTGCATGCATTTAACTATATTTAAAACAATCATGCTTAATAGTGTAATTCATGCAAAAAAAAAAAAAAAACCCCCGCTGTGTCATGATTTACTCAAAACTGGCTAGCAGTCACTGTGTTTTATATACAGCCTGATCTCACGAGGAAATGTAAGTATTTTTCGTTTTGTCAGTTTAGTGGCTAATTCGTACGAATTTGTACGAGTTGAGTCGTACGAAAATGTACGATTTTAAAAAGGAGGCGTGGCACCTAACCCCACCCCTAACCCCAACCGTCATTGGGTGATGAGCAAATCGTACTAATTTGGACGAATTAGATCGTACGAATTCATACGAATTAGCCACTAAATCAAAAAGTTACGAATTGACGTTAGATTGCGTTGGTTTTATACATCTTTCAAAATGGTTTCATTTTTTAGCCTAGAAGACGGCGATCACAGCAATATAAGATTTTACGCTCATACAGATTTTTTATTTTTAAATATTGACTGTAATAGAAAATACTTTTATGCTGCAAAAATGGTTTCTCCTGTTTTTCTCATCCAAATTTCGCTGAAAATTTTCAATAATTGGCAGGAAGACATCTGCCGACACTGTGGTGAAAACCTCGGAAGCATGCCATGGTTAACCCTGAGCAAATACCTTAAAACTCTGTGTTACATTTAACCCCGTGTTACTTTGTGCCCCGCGCTCCCCTACAACATGACATGTTTTGCCAGAGTTAGCCATAAAGCTAATTTACATCTGTAGTCCCTGGGCAGGAAGCTGTAACAAATTTAACAGTAAAAAATAATACATTATAAATTTCCAATACAATACATGCAATACATCATTATCAATAAAATGAAATCAAATCAGTGGTTATATATTTGATTTTGTTTAGGCCAAATTTTAAGAACAGTTTTAAAATTATTAAAAGTGGTACTCTCTCTGATATGCACTGGTATTTTATTCCATTTTCTGCTGCTCTGTCTGAAAAAACTGATTGTCCAATCAAAAAAACTGATTCTTCCCTCATTAAAGCCATTCCCTCATTATCTCTTCCCTCAGTAAAGCCAAAACGTACATCACTGACAAGTATTTAGTCTTTTTGTCTAATTTTCATGTTCTCCTTTTACTGTTAAAAGACGCTGGGTTCCACACAATTCCTTAATGTTGTCCCAACACAAATTGATAAAGTTAACTTAATTGTTTTATGTTCAATCTACTTAAATTTGTAAAAACAATTAAGTTGTCCCCCTAAAAAAAAAACTCAAGAGCTTTGTTGATTCAGCTCATTTTAAATATGTAGTTTGGACAAGAAGTTTAGTGTTGCTTTAAAGGGCACCTAATGTGAAAAAAGTTTGGACAGACATGTGTGTAGGTATAGTGTATAGACCGTCATATTGGGGTGATATAAACACACCCAGTCCTTTTTTTTCAATTTAACGACATAAAAACGGTGGACCAATTGGAGCGGTTTTGAGACCGACCGCAACTTGACGTAGGAGTGTGGTCCCCCCGCCCACCGATTTGATTGACAGCTGCGTATTAACATTTATTAACGTTTATAATCCGATCAACAAGACAGGACGTGCGCAAAGCAACCGCAAATAAAAGGTCTGTTCAGTTTGCTAGGATCATCAATCATCATCAGATGTGATCAAGAGTGAGTTTGACAAGTTTAAAATCTTTTAAAACAGTGCATGTTAATGAATTACAGCGATTTACTTCAGCTTTACTTCATCACCACAGCCGCATGTCAGTACAATTATAAAAGAAGACGCTTCAATCCGGTTTGTGGACGTTAAATCAGGTTTATTTTGTACATTAACGTAACAGATATCCATACAGCAGTGGATATTAACCTGTATCCTGTCACATTTGCGTGCAAAGATGGTGCAAAGCTAAACGCGCGCGCTGTATGTGCGTGTGTGTCTGTGTGTGTGTGCGTGAACTTTGTAACAACATTGTGTGTGACTCCTCGTTGCAACTCCACAACAAATGCATCAAATAATCATTGGTAAAGTTCTTACTGTAGTATTTCTTCTCACAAACGTTACGTGAGATCTGCTTCTTTTATGTCTGTCAGTTGTCTGAGGCAGCCGAGGGCGGAGCCTGAGGCACGCTAACAGGCACGCAGGAACGGTGGGCGGGGACGACTAGCCTTAAAGGCCCAGTACACAAAAACAGCAAAAAGCTGTTAAAAGCTATAAAATATAAACTAGTGAAAGCTATAATAAATAATCTGATGGGTGTTTTGAGCTGAAACTTTACAGACACATTCTGGGGACACAAAAGACTTATATTAAATCTGGAAAAGGGGATAACCTAGGTGCCCTTTAAATCAAAGTTTATAATGTTGAAATTCACCTCATATCTGGTTTGCTTGGTTCATGGCTTTTAACACTAGCACAGAAAATCAAATGGGAAAATACTTTGACCAGCGCTGTTAAATACACTCTATTTCCAGGTCACTAATCAAGTAAGAATTGATCATGTGACTCTTTGCACAGATAATCAGATCTTCTTGTTTTCATGATGCTCTTTGGATCAGATCAAATTATTCTTGTAAATGTGATCTTCAGGTTTTGTTCATGAGGCTCCAGAAGAAGAAGACAAATCACACACAAACATTCTGATATTCATGCTATGCCATTTTGAGTAGCGGGACTCTCATTATCCAGGTCCTCCTGGGTTACATAAGCCTCTTAATGCAGAGGAAGACTGGCTTTGACTAAGACAAGTGCCTCATTATTTTATGCATAGAGTATTTCATTATCATAATAACTGATGGCAGCGACCCAAGTGACAGCAGTCCTCAGGCCTTGAACAGTTGTTTTAGGATCATATCATGGTTACAATTCTTGTCCTATATAGAAGCTTTTATTTTTCTAATAAGAAGCTGAAACAGGTCATGTTTAAGTACTAAAATGAGATGGGTTGACTTTCTGCAGGTTGTGTTTTAAGATCTTCCAGGACTAATTGAACATATCTGCAAGTGTCTTCCTCTGTGGACTCTAATGAGACGTCCTGAACTCCTCATCTCAGATTCATTTCTTCTTTTTTTAAGGTGATGCAAATGTTTTCATAGTGTTCATGTGTTTTTTGCTGCATTTGTTAACATGAAGGCAGCACGGTGGCTTAGTGGTTAGCAGTGTCGCCTTACAGCAAGAAGGTCGCTGGTTCAAGTCCTGGCTGGGCCAGTTAGCATTTCTGTTTGAAGTTTGCGTGTTCTCATCTGATATAAGTGAACTGGGTAAACAAAATTGGCCATGGTGTATGAGTGTGTGTGTAAATGCGAGAGTGTATGGGTGTTTCCCAGTACTAGGTTGTGGCTGGAAGGGCATTCGCTGTGTAAAACATATGCCAGAATAGTTGGCGGTTCATTCCGCTGTGGCGACCCCTGATAAATAAGAGACTAAGCCAAAGGAAAAGAATGAATGAATGTTAACATGAACAATGAAAATAAATTTTAGTATCAGTGATATTTAATAATCATTTTAAGTAGGTTTTAGATTTATTTTCTTTTTTTTTTTCATTTTTATTAGCTTTAAGTATGTAGTCATCAGTGGTGGAGTTCTGAAAAATCATACTTAAGTAAAAGTACCATTACTTGCCTAAAAATGTAGAGCGAGTAAAAGTATCTGTTTTAAATATTACTCAAGTATGAGTAAAAAGTAGCCCTTTTAAAAGTACTTAAGAGTAGTGAGAAGAGTGTTACGCTGTAAAAAGCTGATATGTTTACATGTAATTTGTGGATGTGTGTAAACGTAACATTCTGTAGTGCATTTAGTTATAGCCCAGTAGGCACACAACGTCATAAGACATTAATATTAGGTTAGATTTAGGTCGTGACATCAGGTGACCAAACTTTAATGTCTAGCCAGTGTCTAAGAACAAAATTATTTTGACGTCCAATAATGACGTTGATATTTGGTTGATTTTAGGTTGTGTTAGTAAGTGATCAAAATCCAATGTTGAGCCAACATCTTAAACCAACGTCATATTGACATCAAATACTGACATTTATTCATCAGGTACGGCAACCAAAATCCAATGTCTGATAGACGTCATAGTGGTAACGTCCACACAAAGTCAAGCTGTGACATCATTAGATGTTGATTTTAGGTTGAACGTTGGACATTGACGCCAACCCGATTTTCATTTGCAAACAAAACGCAACGTCCCCATGACACTGGGGTACAACATCAATTCGACGTCATGTTGACATCTTATGTCTGCTGGGTGTTTAAGGCCATTTTGGTCAACAAAGTAAACATCCGTCATCTTCTCATCAGTGACATGCATCTAAACCAGGGCTATTTAATTGGCGGGCCGAACCCGCCCCCCGTGGCAATTTGCTCCGGCCCCTAAATAGTGTGACCAAGACATCAAAAATAAATTTAGTTCAGTCGAAAAACGAAGTGACGTGCGTCTGTTGAATACAGCACGAGCTGCAGTTATAGGCTGTGCAGAGCATGAGTCACCTGACATTAAGTGAGTGGCGCGAGCAGCCGAAAACATTTGGATATGTTTGTAGAAAAGGCCTTTTGTACAATGCACTGATATCGTTAATAGAGATGCAATGATTAGCCGATTTCACTATTAACCCCGCTTTTATTCATTAAAGGCTTCTCAACGCAGCTTTTCTGTTGCAGGGAAAAAAGCTGCTGCAACTAGTTATGCCCGCACGCACATTGGAATAACTTTAGCAGCAAGCCGTTGACATATTGCGTCTTTTCCGTGCGCAAGTTCATTATTTCCAATGGAGACGTGCGCATATTGAAGCGGTGAGCGCACGGCTCACAAGCGGACCGACACACTCGCGCCCTGCAGGCGCGGCACACAGTAGAAATGATCTCAGGCTGTAGT
>LR812536.1:10381591-10444091 GCA_903798195.1 Danio kyathit | reverse complement strand
TAGCAGGTCATGCTCTTCCCTTGGTGCTTTTAAATCTCATTTCAAAATCATCTTCTATCTCTTGCATTTGATTGTAATTAATTTGCATTTGTTTACATAAACAAGTATAGATTTTGTGTGTTAATGGATTTGTAAAGCACACTGGTCAACATTTGTTGTTTTTAAATGTGATATATATAGTAAATAAAGCAAACAACAGTTCATGTTCATTTCAGCATGTACAAATAAATTCTTAAAATCCAAAGTTATCCATCTGTTAATATTATTCATCGGACATAAAGTTATTAAATATTCATGAGACCTAATTGTAAAACATTACAAATTAAAATTAAAATGTATTAAACGAAGTATCTGTCTGAAAATAACAATATAGTCATGTTTTCTGAATCACACGCCAACAAAACGGCAAACAAAGCTGAATACGAAAATCTACAGCATTTTATTAAACTGATAATTCATCATCTGTACAGAATTAGAGAAAACAAATCTGATTTGTCACATTAATGATACAAGGCAAAATGTCGAAACAGAAAACGTCTTCTGATGTTTAGTCAGTTTTAGTGTTAAGATGAAAACAGGCGTCCAGCAGAAGTAGTTTTGTTTTCTAGAAGAGCAGAGAAAGGCCATTTCAAACAAAGCAGGATCATCTTTGGCTCTGCATTGTTTATGACTGATAGGAATCGCTCACTTTTCAGAGTAATGTCTCTCATTTAGTGCTTTTGGCTTCAGAAATGTCTCCAAAATGGGACTCCTAGATGATGTTTCACCAACAGGGATAAACTGGACGTCATATATTTGCTCAGGCAATATGATGTGTGTGCACAATGCAATCAAATGCATAAAAAAAAACAAATCATCCAAGCACAATGTTGTTTTTCCTCAAAGAGAAACGAGCATAAAAGTTTGAAGAGTTGGAAGGACTCCTTATTTCATGCACTTTCCAATGTAAGGATCACTTGATTCCCACATGGTCCAGACTGAGATGAACGTTTTAAAAGGGTGAATGATGACCCATCACAGTCGGCTTTGTGAGTTTTTAGTCCAGTGGTGTCCAAAGCAAAAAAAAAAAAAAAAACATCCAGTTGTTTGTGAAATGGTAAAAAACCAACTCAACTCAACCTCCACAACTTAAGAAAGTATATATTGAAACAAATGACCAATCATGATGTCTAAGAAACATGAACTATATGTGAAATAACATAAATTTGAACATTTACCTATCTACAATATATAGTCAAAGATGATCAAATGATCAGCAGTATTTTACAGTTCAAAATGTAGTCATCCAGAAATCTCGTGTGTGTGTGATTTGCAGATTAGATCTGTTATTTACAGAGTAACACTGAAATGCTAGGAAAAAAAAAGTCTGATGTACAAATCTGTTCCCACATTTTGGAGTCTAGGATACTGTTGAATGTGTTAAAGGGGCAAAAGTCATCATCATACTCAACCTCGTGCTCTTCAAAACCTATTTTTAATATATAGGTGTATATTTTGAAGAGTGCTGGTAACCAAACCATTTTGCTTGCCATTGACTGTAGATGTATAGACAAAAATATGCAATGGAAGTATATTCGTTTTCGGGAACACTTCCCAAAAGACATTATTTGAACGGCATCTATGCTTATGTTAGTCTGTTTTTTCATTATCCCAAGGTCTCCATAATCCTAGACCAGGCTGTATCCTGAGCAGATGCTGTGGTGGTCATGGAGAGCATGAAACTGATTCCTGAAAGAGGCCAATGATAGACGAGTCTCCGCATTGATCTCATGGCCAGCCTGAACACCAGCCGGTGACCTACTCACACCTGCAGCTTCTCCAAGATGGACATCCAGTGTTCTTCAGCCTCCGGCACATAGACTGCAGCGCTGCACAGGATGTTTGGCCAGAGGAGAAATGGTCGTGCCCAACAGAGTCTGGTTTCTCTTGAGGTTTTTTTCCTTCACTTTCTTCAGTTGGTGAAGTTTGTTCCTCGCCACTGTCGCCACTGGCTTGCTTGGTTTGGGATTTGTGGAGCTGCGCATCGATGGATTTGTTCTTCAGTGTTTGGACTTTCAGCAGTGAAAATTAAACCACACTGAACTGAACTTCAACTGTGAAAACTGGACTGACACAGTTTACATTAACTATAATCTTCTATGTTAAGCTGCTTTGACACAATCTACATTGTAAAAGTGCTTTAGAAATAAAGATGAATTGAACTGAATTGAAGTCAATGGGAATCAAAAGTGTCTGGTTATCCACGCTCTTCAGCAGAAGCAAAGTGGTTTGATTGCTGGTTTGCAAAAAATATGTAAAGATGTGAACATTTTATTTTGGATGAACTATGCCTTTAATCAGGACCATACGAAATTATTCCATCAAGCTTTGAAGCTGTCAATTCTCTACACTGTTCTGTCCATTAAAGGTTAAAAACCCCTAAAAAAACATGAAGCTTCAGTCAAAAACATGAAAGTGTGAATCTCAGAAAAATCATGTAAGTAATAGTACAAAAGTGAATATTTGCACTATTTAATATTGTTTACATGGAATTAGGCAACATTATCTACACCGAATTTGGTAGAAATGTGCAATTTAGCAAAATCATCATATATATATATATATATATATATATATATATATATATATATATATATATATATATATATATATATATATATATATATATATATATATATATATATATATATATATATATATATATATATATATATATACACACACACACACATACATACAGTTGAAGTCAGAATTATTAGCCCCCTTTGAATTTTTTTTCTTTTTTAAATATTTCACAAATGATGTTTAACAGAGTAAGGAAATTTTCACAGCATGTCTGATAATATTTTTTCTTCTGGAGAAAGTCTTATTTGTTTTATTTCGGCTAGAATAAAAGCAGTTTTTAATTTTTTAAACACCATTTTGAGGACAAAATTATTAGCCCCTTTAAGCAAATTTTTTTTTTCGACTGTCTATAGAACAAACCATCGTTATACAATAAATTGCCTAATTACCCTAACCTGCCTAGTTAACCTAATTAACCTAGTTAAGCCTTTAAATGTCACTTTAAGCTGTGTAGAAGTGTCTTGAAAAATATGTAGTCAAATATTATTTACTGTCATCATGGCAAAGATAAAATAAATCAGTTATTAGAAATGAGTTATTAAAACTATTATGTTTAGAAATGCGTTGAAAAAAATCTTCTCTCCGTTAAACAGAAATTGGGGAAAAAAATAAACAGGGGGGCTAATAATTCTGACTTCAACTATATATATATATATATATATATATATATATATATATATATATATATATATATATATATATATATATATATATATATATATATATATTGTTTGTCATATATATGAAGTGTTCAGATGCTAATGCCTCTAAATGCCAATTTCTGCTAAATGCAAATTTCCTCTAAATGACACTTTCCTCTAAAATGAGCATTTTTCTCAACCCTCCATGTCAATATTCAGTTATTTCACTTTAAAAGCAAGGGAAAAAACCTATGAAAAGAAAATTACTGAACCTACGCACAGCAGCCTGAGAAAAAAGCTCATTTTTAAAGAAATTTTTTTAATGGCATTTAGAGCTTTTTGCAACTCTTCATATATACAGCGGGGAAAACAAGTATTGAACATGTCATGTTTTTTCCTGGGAATAATACTTCCAAAGGAGTTGTTGACATGAAATTAAAGCAGATTTTGGTAAAAACCCAAACAATCGAAACATAAAAATAAAACAAAACAAATCTGAAAAATGTGTTCCGTGTAACAATGAAATGACACAAGGAGAAAGTGCTGAACTACTGAAATCTATTTAATACTTTATATAAAAGGCTTTATTTGTGATGGCAGCTTAAAGACGCCTCTCATATGGAGAATGAAGTCACATGCATTGCTCAGGTGTGAGTTTTTCACAGACTTCAACAGAGTGTACAAATCTGGATGGTTCTGTGGGTCTCGTCTATCAAATCTGAGCTTTATTTTGTATTTTCTATTGGATTTAGGTTAGGTGATTGGCTGGGCCATTTTACAGCTTGATTTTCTTTCTCTGAAAGCATTTGAGAGTTTCCTCGACTGTGTTTTGGATCATTATCTTGCTGAGATGTCCACCTTGGTTTCATCTTTATCATCATAATGATAAAGATGATTTCAGCTGCTGTCTGGGCTTTCACTGCCTTTCTACACCTCCCTTTCTTCATGTGTTCAATACTTTTTCCTCTGTGTCATTTCATTTTATTATGTATAACTTAACTTGTAAACGAATTAGTTTAGTTTTCTTTGCATATATGGATTCCTTCGGTTGTTACCAAGATCTGGGGAAAATGTCAAGTCAACGGCACCTTCAGAAATAGAAAAATGGTCAAGTGTTATGTGTTAATACTTAATTTCCCCGCTGTATATATACAGAATGAGTATTGAGAGGAGCATGCATGACTATTTTAGAAAAAACCTTGTGTTCAGTAAATGTTATGCATATAATCAATCATCACAGTTATAGTCAGAGTAACTTAGTAATGAATTAAGACAAGTGTCACTTCTTTTTCTTTTGAGATGTTTGTGCACTGTAAAAAGCGTTTGGTTTGTTTACTTAAATAAAAACTGAGTAAACCCATTGCTTTTAAAGTATTGAGCAAAAATAAATGCAAATCTCCAAAAAAATCGCAAAGCAAAAATTTATTTGAGAAACAAAATATTTGCTAACAAAAAAAACAACAACAACTGCAAAGGGAAATTAAGTTTTAAGAAATAAAAATGAAATTTGCAAACAAAAAAAGAACTGCAAATGACTATCAAGCAGAGCAAAAAATATTTGCAATTTAAAAAATAAAAATAAAAAATATTTGCATAACATTTTTTTTTATCGCATTGCCTTTACAAAACCCGTCCAGTCAATTGCAATGATTATTTTGATTTGCTTTTTAGTCAACCGTGAGCCTGGACCTACTGGGCTGTAAGACCACCTCGGTGATACTGTGTCTCCAGGGGATGATGTAGCCTCAATGGAGGCAGGTCCGGGCCTGCCGTAGACTGCCAAGTTCCCTTGACTCCGCCTCCTTGTCAAATCAGGGCCACAAAGTGAAACGCTCAGAAACGTGAAGCGCAAACTGAAAACAGCATCACAAACTCAAGGTTGACTAAAAAGCAAATCAAAATAAGCATTGCAATTGACTGGACGGGTTTTGTAAAGGCAACGCTATAAAAAATGTTTTGCAAATATTTTAGTTATAATTTTTTCTGCACAGCTTGAATTTTATTTGCAATTCCTTTTTTGTTTGCAAATTTCATTTGTATTTCTGAAAACTTAAATTTTCCTATTGTAGTTCTTTATTTTTGTTATCAAAATTTATTTTAATTTCTCAAAAATTAAAAGATTTGCATTTATTTATTTATTTTTGCTCAATTATTTATTTTTTTGTTTACAAAACTTTCTTTTATTTTGCAAGTATATATGGCCCTAGATTGACTCCATATTAGTTGACTTTACTTACAACCGGGAGTAAACCCAGTTTGCCTTAAAATTATTAAGTAAATGAATCATGTGCATAATTTTAAAAATTAAGTCAATTTAACCGTTCCAAGTTACTAAAAATTTACTCACTGTTTAAATTAAAGTCAACTTGTTGTTTTTAAGGCAACAAATTTATTCATTCTTTAATTTTCCTTCAGCTTATTTATCAGGGGTCGCCAAGGCGGAATGAACCGCCAACTATTCCAGCATACGTTTTACGCAGCGGATGCCCTTCCAGCCGCAACCCAGTAATGGGAAACAACCATACACTCTCACATTCACACACACACACGCTAATTCACCTATAGCGCATGTCATTGGACTGTGGAGCACCCGGAGGAAACCCACGCCAACACAGGAAGAACATGCAAACTCCACACAGAAACACCAACTAGCCTAGCCGGGACTTGAACCAGCATTCTTCTTGCTGTGAGGCGACAGTGCTAACCACTGAGCCACCGTGCCGCCGCAACAGATTTACCCATTATTAAAAGTAAAGTAACTAATCGCTTTTTACAGTGTGGGAACAGTTTTGAAAACCTACAGAGCCACTTTGATGGGGACGTTTGAAGGTTTCCTGTCACTTCTATGACAGAGAAAGAGAAAAGGCAACATTAGATCCGAGCTATGAATAAGTTCTGAAACATATTTATATCTCTGTACACACACATACACAGGCACGCAAATATGAACCCAAGATCAGCACATTTGTTGTAAACAATAAATAAGGCTTCAGCCAAACAGATCAAAGCATCAAAAAAAGTGCAATCGTCCTGTGAACATTCAAAGTACCTCCCAAAAACACATTGGTCCGCTGGAAACTTGGCCCTGGACAATCTGAAAATGTAAATATCTGATAGAATTTTGTATTTTAATCGCTTAATTATTCAATGTGCAAAACGAATTTTGTAATACGGATCAATAAGTGAATCTCAGAAAATCCTATTTGCCATCTAAATAACTTATTATGACATGTCTTTAGTTATATATGTAAATAAATCAACTTTCTGCTGGATTACAGCTACACATTGTGTATATATATATATATATTTGTGCATGACAGATTTTCATGAGATTGACTTAAAGATGTGTACACTATTATAACATTTGTTCAAAGAAGTCTGGTTAATCAAACCATCCTGAACTTTAACCTTCTAGCACAGGTAAAGGTCTTTAAATCATCATAATCTTCGCAAGATTTCTACGTGATAAACGTCTTTGACCTGACTGATAAATATATTTCATGTGTCAGGATCTCTCAGACTGGACTAGAAAAACCATCTTACCTTTCCAGTGCCAAAACATTCACAAAGACACACGAAGAAAAAAAAGAAATCTCATTCAAAGTGGATTCCACCTTGTGATTTAAGATCAAAAACTACTACTGATGACTCAAAAAACTAATATAAAAATGGCTTCTGAATGATTAAAGGGGATAGTTCATACAAAAATGCATCATTTACAAACCTACTTTTTTCTGAGGAACAAAAAAGAAGATATTTTGAAGATTGTTGGAAACATTGACAGGTAATTGAGTCAAAATATCTGCTATATCATGTTCAACGGAAAAAAGAGGGTGAGTAAATAGTGTAAAATGTACATTTTGTGTGAACTATCCCTTTAAATCTCCATCAATAACCACTCATTTCGTAAAAACTACCAACAAAAAATGATCCAACAACAAAAATACTGCATTGAAACATTACCGTATTACAGTCAAAAAGTAAGGCTGTCACTCTCGAAACAAAAAGAACATATTAATCAAGGCATAATATCCCAAAAACAATCTTGAACCTGTCCGAGGAAACGTCTAGAGTTTTCCGTTTGGATTAATGTGGGATTCAGAGCGTCCACGGCGCCACTGACGGACCCCAGAGTCTTATGGGTAAAAGAGGACAAGAAGTGAGGTGTGGATTCTCTATGGGCTCTACCTGTCCTTCAGCTCTCTGGTAACTCTTTTGGTGATTCGGCCGCACAGAAGCCCAATGAGGAAGAGGACGGAGACCGCCAGCGCAATCATCAACAGGATGTAGTTCTTGGATGGAGATGTCATGACCTGTACAGCGAGGTCTGAGAAACCTTCAGCTGGTGCCACCTAGAGAGTCACACAGACACATGAGAAATAAAACACTTAATCTCCAGATAAACCTCACATAATGTCCTTTATGGGACTTCTGCTTGCTTGTTTGATTGTTTATTGCCACATCAGAAACGTATGACTATTTCATGGCAATATTATCATTCATTATCCTTCGGCTTAGTCCCTTTATTTATTAGGGGTCTAATAAACTTATCCAGCATACTGTATATTTTATGCAGCGGATGTTCTTCCTAGGAAACATCCATACACACTCATACACTAAGGTCAATTTAGTTTATTCAATTCCCCTATAGCGCATGTCTTTGGACTGTGGGGGAAACCGCAGCACCCGGAGGAAACCCACGCCAACACGGGGAGAACATGCAAACACAGAAATGCCAACTGACCCAGCCGGGACTTGAACCAGCGACCTTCTTTTTGGGAGGCGACAGCGCTAACCACTGAGCCACCATGTCATGTGCTCATGACAATATTAGTATGGATTAAAAGATTTTGCATATTAACAGCAACTTGCCTAACCCTATCTCTTTAGTTTAATAAGAGATTATACATCTTTTTAAAATAATTAAATTAAATAAATAAAAAATGTAATTTAATTAATAAAATAAAACATTCATAAAAAATGGCATATGATCATAATGTATTATGATCATTAGATATGACTGTTCAACCCGATACATCATAAATAACTTAAAATTTGAATAACTAAAATCAAAGTGCTTCTTTAATGGGACTTCTCAAAGTGAAAAGCTCTTCAGAAACAATAATAGCAATAAAATACAATGTATATATTTTGAATATTAGTAAGAATCATAATAGTATCAAACTCTTTTTCCAGACACTAGTATTCAGCTTAAAGTGACATTTAAAGGCTTAACTAGGTTAATTAGGCAAGTTAAGGTAATTAGGCAAGTCATTGTATAACAGTGGTTTGTTCTGTAGACAAACAAAAATATATATTGCTTAAGGGGGCTAATAATAATGACCTTAAAAAGGGTTTTAAAAAAATAAAAGCTGCTTTTATTCTAGCCGAAAAAAAAACCCTTTCTCCAGAAGAAAAAATATTATAGGAAATACTGTGAAAAATTCCTTATTATAGGATATAATATTATATTATAATTTTATATTATAATATAATATTGATATAATATAATATTATAGGAAATATTGAAAAAAAAGAAAATAAATTCTCATGAGGGCAAATCAATTTAACTTCATCTGTATATATATATACAATATTACAAATATCAATATAAATAATTTTAGTATAATAATTTATTCATTCTTATACTTAATATTGTTTATATATATATATATATATATATATATATATATATATATATATATATATATATATATATATATATATATATATTAATAAAAGGAGCCAAAGTTATTAATTTTATTAATTTATTAATTTTTTACTACTGTCCAATATTGCATTTTCAAAACAATCCACCCTCTGTAAATAACTGAAAACTGACCCAATTTGATTAGGGTTTGCAAACCCCAGGAACAAGATACAGCTGAATGCTTTACACCTGTGGAAAGCTCAGGGAAAATGCTTTACAATTATTCTATTGTAGCATAAAAGGAGCCAAAGTTATTAATATATGGAAATGATTTTTTTTTCGTTTATATATATATATATATATATATATATATATATATATATATATATATATATATATATATATATATATATATAAACGAAAAAAAAATCATTTCCATTCATTGTGTGTGTGTGTGTGTGTGTGTGTGTGTGTGTGTGTGTGTGTGTGTGTGTGTATGTGTGTGTGTGTGTACTGACCTTGGCTGCGTAGCTCCACATATCTATGCGGTCCTGTAATCTTCTCTTACATTCAGGCTGCAGACGCACCTGTTTGTCCTGCAGAGCCTCCATCAGACACGACATTTCTGACAAAACAGAAGGAATCAGACACTCCAAATGACAGAGTTAAGGAGAAAAATAAACAGCAGAATCCAGACTTTTCACCAACACAGAAACACACATCCTCACCCCAGTTTTCTATTCTAGGCACCTTGAATTAAACATGAAATTAATGTAATGATGCATTTAATTGAAATTGAAGGAATAATCAATAAGTATGTGTGCGATTAAATTAAATGTATTTTTGTGAAGATTTTTTTGTACAGTTTTTTTGGCTGGTTTATAAACATTACAGATAAATGAATGACACTAAAATCGCCAGTAGGGGGTGAAAGTCCCTAGGTGCGTTCGACTTCATGCAGCGCTGCGCAGATCAATTGAAATCTGTCTTAAAGTGGTGCATGCTGGTTAGAAATTTTGGCCAGATTGATGCTGCGCCGACGCCACGTGACTGTCACATGTGGCATCAAAGTACCGCGACAGCGCTCCGAGATCAGACGACTGATTTAGCCCCCGCAGCATCTGAAGAGCGACTGCTGGAGCTAAGATGACGACACTGATGGTACACGATTGGCCGAGTTCACCGCATGACAACAACCACGTGTATTTTGGGTTTATTATTGGACAAATTCCATCTCACAAATTTTAAAACAAACAATTAACTGTTCATACCCTCTCTATCTTGTACACATCTTGCTTATTAAAAGACTACAAATATTTTACTGCAGCATCATCTTTTGGTAAATAATTTGTTCATAATGACTAGATTGTGTGCACAGGTTTATTCTGTCTTTTTTTATTCAGACTACTGCATTCAGCTCCATAAACGATTGAAATGATATATTTTAGTAAATAACCTAAATATTAACTCTAATAAGTCTTACAGACTTGTAATAAAATAATTATCATCATTGATCCTGACACACCTATGAAGATTTCTTAACAAATTAAGTAAAAAAATATTTTATTAAATATAAAAATATATGAATATAAAATATTTTATTTCCTGTTAAACAGTTTATGCAGAAATGTTAAAAGTGTCATTGATGTACCTGCTATGGGTATTTTCTACTAAGTGTAGCTCATTTATTTTGGTCCTTTTGTTCAATCATTTTGGATTAAAGTGCTTTTTAAAAAATGCTTTTATCATCCAAAATAGTTTTAATCATTGTTTAAGACTTAATCAAAACACCTTGTTTTGGGTTTTACATTAATATATATTGGAAAGTTTTATATCTATAAATGTAAATAAATGTAAACCCCTTTTAGCATATTCAAACAAGCACTGGAACAGTATTGACATACCATTCAACATCTATAGCCCAAACACTGATGCTTAAACTCCAAGAATTTGTGCTTATTGTTTTGTTTAATAGGCCTATTCGTGGATATTTATTTCCTTTTTATGTGCCCTCTCGTTTTCCCCTTATTTCTCATGCGTTTGTTATATAGGCTACTTTTAATTCATAATTCCCTTGTTTAAAAATGAACTATAGTTTGTAGAGACTGTATTCTGTTGTATGTGTACTGTAAATCTTTTGTTGTTATTGCAATAAATAAACAAATAAATAAATGATCCCGCCATGGGATTGGTCATCATGACAGCAGCAACTTTGAGCCCGAAGTGTCCGGCTTGACGGCTCCGTTTTCAACTCCGCCTGCGCTCGGCTAATCTCGTTGATTGCCGGCTGTAGCCGTGTTTCATGTCGAACGCACCTCCTGTCTTAATGAGTGATTCACTGAATTGTTCATTCAATTGATTCAAACAAAGCCTGCATCTCAATCAGCACTCTAGATCCAGAGGTTGCTCATCAGTAGGATGTGTGCACTAATTCGGGCACTGGTAAGGACTGGTGATGAACACATTGGGACACAATGAGTAGCAAAAAAGGTCGCTGGGTCAGTTGGTGTTTCTGTGTTGAGCTTGCATGTTTTCCCTGTGTTGGTGTGGGTTTCCTCCGGGTGCTTCGGTTTCCCCCACAGTCCAAAGACGTGTGCTATAGGTGAATTGGGTAAGCTAAATTGGCCGTAGTGTAATATGTGTGCATGAGTGTGTATGAGTGTTTCCCAGTACTGGGTTGCGGCTGGAAGGGCATTCGCTGTGTAAAACATATGCTGAATAAATTGGCGGTTCATTCCGCTGTGGTGACCCCTGATGAATAAAGAGACTAAGCCAAAGGAAAATGAATGAATAAATGAATTTGAATAAGGTAAAGAATTCTAAATGTTTGCTAGATTTTTCCTAACCTGTCTAGCTATGTTTGTTCATGTTGAAATAATTGATGATTTGGTTCACGTGAATCCTATTTCGTGCTTCCAAACTTCCTTTAAGGACTGATTTTCACAGTGCATTGTGGGACTTTTCAGCCCACTGGAAGAATTATGCGATTGAGACAGCACTGCACTGACTACTGAACAAGGGTGCTGATTGAGACGCACCCCAAGTCACTTTCTTTATGAATGGATCATTGAATCATTAGCTTGGTTTCCATTGGCCAGTGTTCAGGTGCATTTTGAAGTATCGCATGAGAAACAAGTGTATTCATTCATTTTCCTTTAGCTTAGTCCCTTTATTCATCAGGGGTCACCACAGTGGAATGAACCGCTGGAATGAACTCATCCAGCATAACTTTTACGCAGTGGATGCCCTTCCAGCCACAACCCAACACTGGGAAAAGCCCATACACTCTCACATGCACACACATACACTACAGCCAATCAATCAATTCACCTATAGCGCATGTCTTTGGACTGTGGGGGAAACTGGAGCACCTGGAGGAAACAAACATCCACCACATAGAAATGCCAACTGACCCAGTCGGGACCCGAACCAGCGACCTTCATGCTGTGAGGCGACAGCGCTAACCACTGAGCCACCGTGTCACCCCAGAAACAGGTTTAATTTGCAGGGATCATTACCTGAGGTGGTTTTGGACGTAAAAGGGTTCATGCAAATAATGGGAAATGGAAATGCATTTGACGAATACGACTGCTTGGCTTGTTTACTGGTGGTTACTAGGTTACCAATACTACAGTCAGCCACTCTAACAACTTTATGGAAATGCACCTAATCTGCATTTAAGATTTTTTCTTTTTTTTTTTTGCAAACTTTGATAAGATTCGCTTCATGGTAGGATGGAAACTCCACTATTGATTCATTCACAACACAATTTTTCTGCTCTGGATTTACTCTTGTTGGCAAAAAAAGTAAAAAAATAAATAAAAAAAAAACGTTCAACAAACTGACTGATATTTGAGAAAATGGCACTTTTGATTGTGTGATATGAATTAACTTCACATTTTATACATGTAAAAACAAAACATACAGTGCATCCGGAAAGTATTCATAGCGCTTCACTCATTCCACATTTTTTTATGTGTTACACTCCGGAAATCTTGCATGTGTGTGTCTCTCTCTTTCGCTCTCTCTCTCCTTCTCTCTTACAGCCTTATTCCAAAATGGATTAAATTCATTTACTTCCTCGAAATTCTACACACAATACCCCATAATAACAATGTGAAAAAAAACCTCTCAAGCTCTATCAGGTTGGATGGAAAGCAACAGTGTACAGCCATTTTCAGATCTCTCCAGAGATGTTCAATAGGATTTAGGTCTGGTCTCTGTCTGGGCCACTCAAGGACATTCAACGAGTTGTTGTGAAGCCACTCCATTGATATTTTGGCGGTGTGCTTTGGGTCATTGTCCTGCTGGAAGATGAACCGTCACCCCAGTGTGAGGTCAAGAGCACTCTGAAGCAGGTTTTCATTCAGCATGTCTCTCTACATTGCTGCATTCATCTTTCCCTCTATCCTGACTAGTCTTCCAGTTCCTGCTGCTGAAAAACATCCCCCCAGCATGATGCTGCCACCACCATGCTTCACTGTAGAGATGGTATTAGTCTGGTGATGAGCGGTGCCTGGTTTTCTCCAATTGTAACGCCTGGCATTCACTCCAAAGAGTTCAATTTTAGTCTCGTCAGACCAGAGAATTTTGTTTCTTATGGTCTGAGAGTCCTTCAGATGCCTTTTGGCAAATTCCAGGTGGGGAGTGGCTTCTGTCTGGCCACTCTACCATACAGGCCTGATTGGTGGATTGCTGCACAGATGGTTGTCCTTCTGTAAGGTTCTCCTCTCTCCACAGAAGAATGCTGGAACTCATATCATCAAGTTACTGATCACCTCCTTGACTATCATCTTCTCCCCCAATCACCGGCC
Organism: Danio kyathit; assembly: GCA_903798195.1. Taxonomy (NCBI): domain Eukaryota; kingdom Metazoa; phylum Chordata; class Actinopteri; order Cypriniformes; family Danionidae; genus Danio; species Danio kyathit. The sequence goes on along the minus strand of LR812536.1, from coordinate 10,430,361 downwards.
AGCTCTAGGAAATGTTCTGGTGGTTCCAAACATCTTCCACTTACAGATGATCCCTGTCACGGAGGTCTACAGACAATTCCTTTGTCTTCATGCTTGGTTTGTGCTTTGACATGCACTGTCAACCCTGGGACCTTATATAGACAGGTGTATCCCATTCAAATCATGTCCAATCAACTGAATTTACCACAGGTGAACCCCAATTAAGCTGCTGAAACATCTCAGGAATGATCAGTGGAAACAGAATGTACCTGAGCTCAATTTAGAGCTTCACGGCAAAGGCTGTGAATGCTTATGTACATGTGATTTTTCAGGTTTTTTTTATTTTTAATAAATTTGCAACAATTTCAAAAACTCTTTTTTTCACATTGTCATTATGGGGTATTGTGTGTAGAATTTTGAGGAAATAAATGAATAAATCCATTTTGGAATAAGGCTGTAACATAAAAAAATGTGAAAAAAGTGAAGCGCTATAAATACTTTCCCGATGCACTGTATACAGGTAAATGTATTGCTTTTAACTTGAATTAAAGGCTCATTCAAGAGTTGTAAAAGGCTTCATCACAGTGTCAATGCTTTTAGACTCTAAAGATGTGTTTTTGTTTGTTTTTTTATATAAAGTGCTGACATATAATAATGAAAAAAAAATGTTAGCACACTGGGAGTATTGTGTTAGCTTATATTACCACACACGACAATCAGCAGATATAAAAGGTAGAAAACACAACTATGTGAAGTAAAATATTTCATACAAATCATAATAAAGCCTATTTCGATCTTATAATGTGAAATAAATACTCACGTCTTCCTCTGCCTGGGTTGATGGCTGCACAGTGGTGTTTCAGATCCAGAGCGCAGGCTGTGTGCAATACAGGATCCACAAATATGTCCGCTTTGCTTTCTTTGAGCATGTTTAACACCTCCTACACACGGAGAAGAGGGTGAAATAAATCAGACAAATGAGGACACTAAAGCTGTACATGTCAACAACACTTAGTGAGTGAACACAAACTTGGTCTGTCTGACTGTTATAGTAGTGTGTGATTCATTTAAATACTCTCAACCTATAATTCTGTAGACTCCTACAAATGTATAAAATGAGCTGTTGACTTGAAATTTTCACCAGATGTTAGTAACAATCAAAAGAACTGATACATACAAAGAAAACAAATCTAATTAGTTTAGAGATTAAGTTATGTGTAATAAGATGAAATGACACAGGGAAAAATATTGAACACATGAAGAAAGGGAGATGTAGAAAGGAATGGAAAGACCAGACAGCAGCTGAAATCTCAGTAGTTCTTCAACAGGTCTGCTAAATGAATATTAGCTTCTTCAGTCACAACACCTACATTACCAGATGATGAAGATGAAACCAGGGTGGACATTTCAGCAAGACAATGATCACAAATACAGCCAAGAAAACTCAATTAGTTTCAGAAAAGAAAATAAAGCTGCTAGAATGGCCCAACCAATCACCTGACCTGAACCCAATAGAAAATAAGAACTAAAGATCAAAGTTGATAGAAGAGATTTCCAGATTTTAACGAGGTGTCTTCAAACTGTTATTACTAAACAAAATTACAATTTTACCTTTTATAAAAAAACATTTACCAGGAAAAATCATGACGTGTTCAGTACTTATTTTACCCGCAAAATATATGTATACGAGGGCAGCTAGCGAAGTGCTATGCAGACACACCTCACTCCTCTGACCTCTAAAGGTGCTCTAGTGACAGACGCTAGAGGCCAGGGTCTTTAGCCTCCTTGTTAGAGCAACAAACTCCCATACAAAGAATCACCTTTTCGATCCCAGCTCAGACCGGGTTGGGTGCAGTAGGACCGGTGGTTTACACATGGGGGTTCGTCCAGGATGGGAGTGATGTTTAGGGGGGTGAATGTTATGCTGCGTTCACACCAGACACGGATGAAGCGTCAAGCGCGAGTGATTTACATCTTAAGTCAATGCAAAGATGTGTATAGATACCCTGTGGCGCGATACGTGCAAATAAATTGTCGTGAGTTGAGCATTTTGCGCGATTGATGCGTGTAATTTCTCGAGTTGGAAAATCAGAACTTCAGTGGACATTTGCGCCGCGTTAACCAATCATGAGCTTTGTCTAGTAGGGTCATGATTATGACGTAGCAACTGTTGTTGGTGTCCCGGGGGAAAATCCACTTGCCGGGACAACAGTTCATCAAACTGGGATCGGCTCAGTCTGAAGCACCGCTAAAAGCTTCCATCACCCAGGTCTAGTTTCTGTGGAAGTTTATGAACTCACAGAGCTGGTGCACCTCTGAAAGGATCTAGTAAACTCAGACACAGCTCCAAACGCATCGAGGCTATTTTTCAGCCTTCATAAAACACATAAACCCAAGCACATAAACACAGCTATTCTCTCAATAAAATCCATGGTAGCCATTTATCAACGAAGCTAGAGTCACCGGGCAGACAGAAGCCCTGCCCATAATGTGAGCTTTAGGGGGTAAGTGTAAGGGAGGCTAGCTAGCAAAGTGATATGCAGGTAAACCTCACTCCTCTGACCTCAAAAGGTGCTCTAGCGACAGACGCTAGCTAGAGGAAATGGTCTTTAGCCTCCTTGTTAGAACAACCGACTCCAATACAAAGAATCACCGGTTCGATCCCAGCTCACACTGGGTTGGGTGCAGTAGGACCGGTAGGTATGTATACAGTATATGTGTATATATATATATATATATATATATATATATATATATATATATATATATATTATTCCCATATATATATGGGAATAATATAATATAATGGGAAAAATAATTATTAATCATGATTTGGATTTGCAAAATAAAACAACATACTTATTCTGACCTGAACCAATTAAACAATAAAAAAAGAGTATGTGATCATACTAAATTCTTTCTATATTTTCAAATATCAAAAATATTGTGCTGAAAAATGAGAAAATAAATAAATAAATAAATCACAGCCATGTGGCAATTAAAATGACAATTAATTAGTTTTTTGGTGCTGCATTGTGATCATTACAGTCTTTAATATGTCATCAAATGATTCCTGCTCTAAATATACCTATAAGCATTACACTGAATGACATTTTAGTGGTAGTTTTTTCTGTAAATCCTGCTAAATATGTATGATCAAGAGTGTGAATCTCTGCTCATCATAAAAAGCGGTTGTGGCTTTTAAAAGACACTGATGGTGTTCCCATGGCAACAGATGTGAAGGAAAGTGGTGTTTGTGAACTGAAGCATGTTTTAGGATGTTCAGTACCGTCTTGCACTCCTCCTGCTTAATTTTCAGTAGGTTGTTCTTCAGACACTCCTCCACTTGACCCGTCTGTTCCTGTGCAGCAGCTTCTTCTGCACACAGCCGCGTGATCTAATACAATAACACACACATTATGAAGAGAAGAGACTAATTATACAGTTGAAGTCTGAGTTATTATCCCCGTTTATTTTTTCCCCAATTTCTGTTTAATAGAAAGAAGATTTTGTTCAACATATTTCTAATCATAATAGTTTTAATAACTCATTTCTAACAACTGATTTAATTTATCTTTGCCATGATGACAGCACATAATATTTTAGTAGATATTTTTAAGAGATACTAGTATTCAGCTTAAAGTGCAATTTAAAGGCTTAACTAGGCTAATTAGGTAAGTTAGGGTAATTAGGCAAGTCAATGTATAACAGTGGCTTGTTCTGTAGACGATCGAAAAATATATACAGTTGGTCGGCACCAATAGCCTAGTGGTATTGTGCGCCGACATATAGCACAGATGTGCTCACGGCGACCCGAGTTCGATTCCCGGCTCGAGGTCCTTTGCCGATCCTTCCCCTCTCTCTGCTCCCAATATTTTCCTGTCTGAAATCTATACTGTCCTATCATAATAAAGGTGAAAACCCCTAAAAAATAATTATAAAAAAAAAAAGAAAAATATATACAGTTGAAGTCAGAATTATTAGCCCCCCTTTGAATTTTTTTTTCTTTTTTAAATATTTCCCAACTGATGTTTAATGAGCAAGGAAATTTTCACAGTATGTCTGATAATATTTTTTCTTCTGAAAAAAGTCTTATTTGTTTTAAATTGGCTAGAATAAAAGCAGATTTTAATTTTTTAAACACCATTTTAAGGACAAAATTATTAGCCCCTTTAAGCTATATATTTTTTTCTGATAGTCTACAGAACAAACCATCATTATACAATAACTTGCCTAATTACCTTAACCTGCCTAGTTAACCTAATTAACCTAGTTAAGCCTTTAAATGTCACTTTAAGCTGTATAGAAGTGTCTTCAAAAATATCTAGTAAAATACTATTTACTGCCATCATGGCAAAGATAAAATAAATCAGTTATTAGAAATGAGTTATTAAAACTATTATGTTTAGAAATGTGTTGAAAAAATAAATAGGGGGGGATAATAATTCTGACTTCAACTGTATATGTTGTTTAAGTGGGCTAATAATATTGACCTTAAAATGTTTTTTTTTAAATGTAACTGTTTTGTGTTTGGACTTTCAGCAGTGAAAATTAAACCACACGGAAATGAACTAAACAAACTGAACTTTAAAAACTGGACTGAGAAAGTTTCAATTTACTAGAACTCCTATGTTAAGCTGCTTTGACACAATCTGCATTGTAAAAGCGCTACAGAAATAAAGATGAATTTAATTGAAAAGTGTTGCCAAAACTGCTTATCTTAGGGTATTTTTTGGGAGGGTAATTCTCCCTTAAAACATGAAAACTGAGCTGCTGTGCTTTTCTAGAGAAATCTGGCAACCCCCTGAGATCTAACATTTAATGTCCTGTGAAGTGCTGTAAAATGTGCAGTTTTTTATTCGAAATTTGACAATCTTAACTGAAACAGACAGCGCGGGACATATAGTAGCTCCTCCTCTATATAAAAACTCCAGCCAATAGCAATGTTTTAATCTTTTTTTAATCACAGCTTTAATATTTTTTAGAAAGCATTTGATTGGTCAGAAGATTTGATGACAAACTGAAGTAAGAGATGACGTAAAAAATCATCGATCCATTTAGGCGGACATGACAAACTACAAGCTTTTGATGTTTTTTTTTTTCTGGTTTATATTTCTAAATGCAAATCGTCACTGCTTTGGAGAACACTAGCTTATATACAGTAGATATCCTTAAAACTAACATACTGATACTAACATCTACAAAACTTTATTTTAATTTCACACCACCTTTAACTAGTGATTATTGGCCCTCTGTAGTTAATCAATCAGAGCACCCCCAAGACTAGAGATGAAAAAAAGGTCTCATCTTTGTCTGTGTCCATGTGGCCTTACATCAGCAGAAAATAACCCCCAAGATCAAAGTCAATTTTTTTCGCTGACCCATCAAAAGACCCATTTCACAGCATTTCTGTATGATTGCTCTCTGAGAGTGTAAAGATCATGGAGACCATAAATAAGAGGCTCTTCTCAGGCAGGCTGCAGGATCCCATTTCCTGTTCCTGTCCTTCAGCAATCGCTTCGTGACGTATGAAATACTGTTCCAAACTCATTTGAATTAAGAAGATATTCGTTTATGATTACTTTTTAGTCATATCGCACATTAAAGTGAACAGTCTCTGGACTTGCTGCATCACAGGCACCAATATTTGAACAACTTATAACCACTTTCCGGCCATCTGATATAAGCAGGGTTCATACACATTTTTACTACTAAAATTCTATGACTTTTCCATGATTTTTCCAAGACTTTCAAGTAAATTTTCATGACCTAATGTTTCATGCAATGTCTACATATGCGTGGTAAAAAACAACACACATAATAATGTATTACAGCAAATCGTAAAACACGCAACAATCTATTTAGTTTCAATTTACATTCATTCATTCTCTTTTCAGCTTAGTCCCTTTATTAATCTGGGGTCGCCACAGCGGAATGAACCGCCAACTTATCCAGCATATGTCTTACGCAGTGGATGCCCTTCCAGCTCCAACCCATCATTGGGAAACGTCCATACACACTTATTCACACATATACACTACGTACAATTTTAGCTTACCCAATTCACCTATAGCGCATGTCTTTGGACTGTGAGGGAAACCGGAGCACCCGGATGAAACCCACGCGCACACGGTGAGAACATGCAAACTCCACACAGAAATGCCAACTGACCCAGCTGAGGCTCCTTCTTGCTGTGAGGCGATTGTGCTACCCACTGCGCCACCGTGACACCCAATTTACATTTATATCTATGTAATTTATTTAGATAATGCTTACACCGCACTAATAATGTAAGAGTATGTGATTGGCCAAGGACAGAAAAGTAAAGACAACTAACCTATATTCAAGTATACAGATATCTGTGTTCTATGACTTTTCCAAAACTTTGTGGGTTTTTCTGTTTTTCCTAAACTTTTCCAGGCCTGGAAAATGCCATGTAAAATATAGTGACCACTGACCACATAATAAAAACAGTTATTCACACTTGTCGTGTGACTTTATTGCTGGATCCAATATAGTCAGCCTAACCATCTTACTTTTAATCTTACCAAAAATATTTTTGCATTGAATTTTACCTTGATTTAAACAAAGCCGTGTTGAAATAAAGTAAACAAAACACTAAGGGCCCTATTATACACACATAAGGCGCAAGATGTGTATGGCGTGATTTGTTGCTATTTTCAGACCAGCGCAACAGTAATTTATTAAATTTTTGACACATTGTTTAAATAGAAAATCTATTTGCGCCACTTCGTGGACTCATGGGTGTGCTGGTCTGTGTGTTAAAAGTGCATTGTTGGTGTGTTGCCATTTTGAGGGACTGAAATAGGCCACGTCATTGACCAGCTAAAAGCTGGTCTAAAGTCCAGCGCAGAGCGCGTTAGATATGCGCCTATGCGGGTCCAAATGCTTACACATTGCTTAATACACACAGGATGTACAGCAATACAGAAATATCTTTACATATGAAATAAAATTAAGGATTAAAATTTTACTAAAATGATTATTTGCTACATAAATATAAAAATCACTGCCTCCATGCCTTCTTCACCTCAGGGGGGATTTTTTCAGTTTATTCATGACAATTTGCAGTTGTATAATGTTATTATAATTAGTAGTATTATTTATTATATGCATATTTATATTTGTTTCAATAAAAACAAGTTTAGATTTGTCCACCTGTCGGGTTTTGGAGACGTCTGCATCACCATATGGGGCATAAGAACAGGACACGTGTTTGGATATAACTCAGTTTTTTTGACCACACTTTGTTATTATTGTTCATTTATTCATCACCTGGAAATTAGAACTGAATTTAGAAATAGTTTTGAAACAAATCTTTGTGCTTAACAAAGGAAATAAATATGTAGGCTAATGGATGTCTTCAGTGGAGTGTGCACAACACCATTTCCTTATCCACAAAAGTAAAGGAGTAAAGAGTAAAAGTAAAGAGAAGAGAAAGTAAAGAGGCTGAATGAAGGAGGCTTGTTCTTTATTCTCGCGCTGCAGATGGTCTGTTTAACTGTTTTCTCGCTAGTGAAGCATTCAGTTTTTCCACTTACAAAGTCGCCATGTAAATGGTAAAATGCACCACAGCATAACTCAACTGACTCTTAAAGGGAATGAGAGATGAGACTCTGATTGGTTTAATGCACGTTATGCTCAAAACACACCCATAACTCATTAAGAGAATAAGCACAACCCTGTTAGACCATGCGCTGAGGTGCAGACTGTATTTTTCCATCCTTAAAATAGCAAAAGTGGATTCGCACATGCCCTTAATGCTTTTGCACCATGCGCTTTAGACTCTGCACTTAGATTGTTAAAATAGAGCTCCAAGTACTTACTGATGTGGCCTAACGCTTTATTAAAAATGAAGTTCATCCACTAGTTTTCAACTGGTTTCTGCATAGATCTGCTTTTACTTCTCATTATTTTCAGTACAGTAGCATTAACAACAGTGTTTTTCTTTAAAAAAAAAAAAGAATTGATTACTATTTACTAAATCACATAATTAAAATTGTATTTAAATTACTTTGTCTGAAATGTAACTTAATTACCCAATAACTTAATTACTTGACCCAATGCTCCCTATAAATCACAATGTATAGACAATATGAATTAAACAATGACTACGTTTACATGGACATCAGTAATCGAATTATTTGCTTTAATCTAATTAAGAGAATAATAAGACTAAGGTGTTTACATGAGTTGCTTTTTGAGTGTTACTTTCATGATCCCGTTTTACATGTTATAGCACATAACTCGATTAACGTCATTGCGTCACCGCGCTATCCCCATTTCCTCCGGAGTTTCGTGTAATTTTGGGTGTTTCATTTTTAATTTGTCGACTTTACCTGCAATTTGGCACTTTCACTTTCGTTCACGAACATTTCATGCAAGCCCGCCATGACAAACGAGATATTGGATGCAACTATGAACCGCTGGAAGTGTTGTTTTAATGGAAGTTCATACCGCATGCTGAATGGAAGAAAAAATCCTCCGCATTTCACGATGCAGGTGTCTGTGGTCGGCACTGACTTGGTAGGTGCAAAGAGTGTCAATCAGCCGTGCGTGCGTGCGTGTGTGTGTGTGTGGACTACTCTGTCGCAAAAAGTGGCTTAAAGTCCCACATGATGGTAATGGGTCGATTAAGGTGTTTACATGTCTGTGCTGCACTTCAATAATGCGACTAAGATCGGCATACTCCACATGTCTTAATTCAATTTCTCTTTAGTTCGATTATGACCTTAATCTGATTAAATTAATCAAAAATCGCTGTTTACATGGTAGACTCTTAATCAGAGTATTGTCTTAATCGCATTAAAATCGAATTATTGGTGTCCATGTAAACGTAGTCAATGGGTCAAACCAAAACTCTTCAAAACCTTTTAAATATGTTAAACTTTATATATATCAAAACAAAAAAAAGAATGTTTTAAATTAATGACACCATATTTCATACACACCATGTTTATTGACATACTGTACATTTCTTACTAATTTTATCGTTTATCGTTTCGTTAGCATCTGCAATTATTTGCAAATTGACAAACAAATCTAACCTCCTTTAGTTGAAAACTCTGGTTATTGTGCAAAATATCTGAATAAAATGATCAAATGTATATAATAAAGCAATAATATCCTATAATAATATCCGTGGTTTCTGAAATAGTAATAAAATGTGCATTGTTTGTCATGGGTCTTGTACATAGATCTTTAAAAGTTCGAGCACTTTCAAAAACCCATGCTTGACTTTTAGGTACTTTCCAGACCTTAAATCCATATGTCTGATAATTAAGTGCTTTTAAATTACACACATGTGCTTCCTCACCTCATTGCTGCAGTGAGCCTGGAGCTGTGGATCAAGCCGGTAGTCGAGCGCTGACTCTTGCAGAATCACTCGGATCTGATCCTCACAGTTTGTTGACAACCGCTGTGAACAGAGACCATTTTAACCACTTTTAAACTGTTAAACAGTGCACATCACAACACGCCCACTCATGAGCTAATAAAAGATCTTCTGTGTCCTACTTGCACAGAAAGACCAGCATGTGTGTTTAATAGAGGACTCAATGCTGCCATGCTTGACCAATAATGCCATTATTTTGTCATTTCTATTCATGTTTTTAAATGCTTCAATACGGTTTTAATCTAATTTTAATACAATTCGGTTTAGCCACTTCAGCAAAAAAGCGGAACAATGTAGTATTATCTAAATATATTATATTATTTTATATTGCTATTTTTCTTTTTTTAATTTTATTATGTGCTTTAGTGGTTGTATTTATTTCAGGGTTCTTACACCTTTTTCCAACTTCAAATTCCAGCAATTTTTTAAGCACTTTCAAGGTGCAATTTTATGCTTTTCCAGCACCTATCAACCATGGTAAATTACGTTTATATATGCTGGATGCACTTTTTCACATTTAAATCCATTGTGCTATTAAAAAACACAATATGACATTTCAAACTGTTGAATACTTTGAAGCATAGATTAATTAGGAAAGTTCACCCAAAAGTGGTAAAAAAAAAAAAAAGTTATTGGATGAAGTATTTTTTTTAAGTTTGGTCTCTTTCTACCTAAAGTTGATGTCTCAAAAAATGAGTTTACAGTCAGATTGTGTTTGGGTTAGTACCAAACTTTCATGACCAGTCGTTCATGATATATCATGTGCATTGCTATTCAAAATTCATGTAACAAATTAAATTCTTATGAGTCCGAGAATATTCTTGCTGCAAATTAATGAACTGTTCCTATGTCAACTGTTTTGAAAATCAGTCACCAAATATGGAAACCAAAGTTTGTAAGCTTTCATCAATATTTCTTTTTATTATTGTCAATAAAAATTTAGATTAGGACTAAGGTACTGTTGTAACTATATGCAAATGTCCCACCAGTCAAATGGTGACAGTTGAAGGGGATTAACTATTCCTGAGCGCTGTGTTTGGCGTTTTTAAGTGCAAATATGCATTCTGCGTGAATGTCTCCTGAATATGCACATGCGGTGAACATTTTGCAATGAAAACTGGTCACACGACAACAATTTTATGCTCTCAAATATATTTTGAGCTCGCATAAATAAAATTTCAGGTGCATATGCAACCAAAACGGTCGCAATTTCGAGCCCTGCATATTCCAATTCAAGCAGGTTCAAGCACTTTGTCCAAAATCCAAGCACTTTCCTAACCTTGAAAACACTATATTAGAAATCAAGCATTTTCCAGGATTTCCAGCACCCGTACGAACCCTGTTATTTATACATGAAGGTTCTGTATAGTCTTAACTTACTTTTTTAATATTAACAACACATTTAAAGAACATTGCTAATTAATGTTCTATATGCATATTGTAACAGAACAGTTCTGGCAACAGAGTTGAAAATCCAAATTCAGTGTCTTTATTTACAAGATGGCTGATGAGAAACTGACGTTTCAACACAGTGTCGAGATCCTGAAGCACAAGTGTTTCGAAACACTGCACTGAATCATGATCCTAAACACCCAGGTCACATGACTAAGGTGTTTCGAAACACCCAGATCACGTGACTAAAGTGTTTTGAAACACCAGGTCATGTGACTAAAGTGATTCAAAGCATCGGCCATTTCAGAAGCACTTCGAGACCTGGTGAATCTGCGTTTCACTGACAGGGTCGGAAAAAAAAAATCTCATGTAGCCTAGTGGACCGTTCGTGTGCACATACTTACTGTGCTGCAAATGGCCCAAGTTCAAATCCTGACTTACTTAAAGTACAAATACTCTAAAATTATAACTTGATGCGTTTTATTAATGTTACTGTTCTATGACTGAAACAAGAAGTAAAACAAAACACGTTACAAGAACAGAGCATTTAAAAACTAACACTTATACTGTAGCTGCATCTCCCTGGATTCAAACCCATTATCACAGCATGCTAGTCATGAACTCTCACGGCTTCGCTAAATCATTTGAAACCTCAACTCTACAACGTGGGGTTTAATACCTCAAATTGCTGAACTGTTTCTTTGCTGAAGCTGTTTCAGAACAATACATAGAAATGACCACTAGGTATCCCTGTAGAGACGGTTTCAAAACTTTTTGAAGCTTTGACACATTTGCTTCGACCGTTTGAGTGTTTCACGAAGCCTCACTTTGCCCACCACTACATACAGGGCAATCCAAAAGGGCAGTAAAGTCACAGGCAAAGAGATTGGTTCAGGCGGCTAACAGCAAACATCAATAAACAAAGTGAGGGTCTGAAAACGCGCACGAAAAACAAGACAAGAAAAACGCTTTGTATTTTTTGCTACAGGTAAACAAGACTAAGCAACATGACTGTGAAAGTGTGTGTATATATATATACAGTATATAGTCCATGTAATGAGTGAAACTTCAGCTGTGTACAACATGAACTACAGCTGTGTCTGTGTGTGAGTGTTCGTATTATTGTCAGCTATGCAGGATTTGATGGGTGCAAAGAGCTCTGGGATTTGTAGTTCTGCAGGAATACCAGAATATCTCCAGCGTTGATAATACCACTGGCGATCGTGACACATATAAGTGTTATTTTAGTAAAATTGGTATTTCATTTATTGGTATTTTGAAATGGCTTTTATTTACATCTTTTTCAGCTTGCATTTTAATTTTATTATGTGCTTTTGTCAGTTTATATATATTTTTCAATTTTAACAAATTAATCAACATTAAAAAAAGACATTAATAATCAAAATTGGGTCCCACTTTATATTAAGTGTCGCTTATACCTGTGAACTTACATGGTAATTAGATGTGTAAGTAGTATGTAACTACAGTGTATGTACACATTGGTACAGAGTATTTACTTGTGTATACTGGTGTAACTACACTCATGTAACAACCAACTGAATAGTATGTGTAAGTACAAATGTGTAACAGGACATTGGTAACAACACTAGGAAAGTACACATCTGTAACAAGAATTATGTAAGTGCATTGTGTAACAACAATATGTACTTGCAGATGTTTTCCCACTTCCACACCTGTTTGCAGAACACTGTATGGCAGAACTAATGCTGCATTAGAAGGTTTCACCTTGTGATACAAGTGTACTTGCATGGTAAATCCACAGGATCCACTCAATATAAAGTGTAAAATGGTCACAAATTACTGTTCATAAATTCATTAATTTTCTTTTCGGCTTAGATGGGTTGCAGCTGGAAGGGCATTTACTGTGTAAAACATATGCTGGATAAGTTGGCGGTTCATTCCGCTGTGGCGACCCCAGATTAATAAAGGGACTAGGCCGAAACGAATATGAATTTTATTTTAAACTTTATATTGTGGACCGTTCCTGTGGAGTTACCATGTAACTACACTGTTATTAAAGTGTTGCATAGAAGATATTTCTACAAGTTACACAGTAATTTGTGACCATTTTACACTTTATATTAAGTGGACAGTTTCTGTGGAGTTACCATGTAAGTACACTGGTATCACAAGGTGAAACCTTCTAATGCAGCATTAGTTCTGCCATACAGTGTTCACAAGTACATGATCTGCAAACAGGTGTGGAAGTGGGAAAACATCTGCAAGTACATATTGTTGTTACACAATGCACTTACATAATTCTTGTTACAGATGTGTACTTTCCTACTGTTGTTACCAATGTCCTGTTACACATTTGTACTTGCACATACTATTCAGTTGGTTGTTACATGAGTGTAGTTACACCAGTATACACAAGTAAATACTCTGCAAACGTGTGTACATACACTGTAGTTACATACTACTTACACATCTAATTACCATGTAAGTTCACAGGTATAAGCGACACAATATAAAGTGGGACCTAAAATTTAACTAAAATACATACAAGTCCTTCTTAGTAGTACTTCTTATAAATGGCTAATATTCTGAATTACTTTTTGAATATTGTCCACTATCATTTTAAATATTCACTTTTCAATATGCTTTTATTTATTTTAGGTTTTAGTCATTTTAGCAACACATTAGATGTAGATTTAGCCTTATCTTTTTATTTTAATCATCAGTTCTTCTTTACTTTTACTTAACGTATAGTATAATATCCTTTATTTCAGCTTTATATCTATTAAAAATCTATTAACAACACTGATATAAATAACAAGTTTAAAATATTCAGTATAAATGTAAACTTCTGAGCATTATATCAAAATAAACCAAAGATAAACTATAAATGTCCTATTACAGTCAGCTCCCCTTAATGTACTGTATCTCTTGCAAACAATCACTGAGACACACACCTGGTCTGCATACTTGAGTTTGAGGCAGGATATGACTTGACCCTCCAGTTCACTGGCGTCGGTGGCTTTACTGAGAATACTCTGACAGAACTTGGGAATGTCAGGCTTACAAGCCTTTCTCAACACCGGGTTCAACCTGTAGTCTGAAAAAAACATCAACACAATAAAGACATTAAAGATTTATGAGAGTTAATATATGTATATATACACTCACAGGTCAGTTTATTAGGTACACCTGTCTAACTGCTCGTTAATGCAAATTTCTAATCAGCCAATCACATGGCAGCAACTCAAGTCATTTAGGTATGTAGACATGGTGAAGACGATCTGATGCAGTTCAAACCGAGCATCAGAATGGGGAAGAAAGGTGATTTAAGTGACTTTGAATGTGGTTGTTGGTGTCAGACGGTCTGGTCTGAGTATTTCAGAAACTGCTCATCTACTGGGATTTTCATGCACAGCCATTTCTAGGGTTTACAGAGAATGGTCAGAAAAACAGAAAATATCCAGTGAGCGGCAGTTCTGTGGGCACAAATGCCTTGTTGATGCCAGAGGTCAGAGGAGAATGGCCAGACTGGTTTGAGCTGATAGAAAGGCAAAAGTAATTTAAATAAGCACTCGTACAACCGAGGTCTGCAGAAGAGCATCTCTGAACGCACAACACGTCTAACCTTGGCAGTTCTGAAGGCAAAAGGCGGTCCAACCCGGTACTAGTAAGGTGTACCTAATAAAGTGGCCGGTGCGTGTACATATGAAAACCAAACCATATAATATGAAAACCAAAGGATTGCCTTGTCTAGATTTAATTTAACTCACTGTTATTTTAGTATCATGAAGATACGAATGTAGCTGCTTTTATGAATATTCTGAATTATTTTTGATTTGTAATCATGCAGTTACAGCGTCAAACTAATTAAAAGGGAAAGGATATAAGAATAATTCTTGTCTCAAGTAAATAAAGCTTTTACTAGATAGGCTTAGTAAAAGCGTAATCCTCTACTAATGCAGGATTGAATTGTTAAATGTAGGGCTGAAAGTTATAATCAAATGATTGTATTGAATCGATTACAGCAAATAATTTTGAAATTATTATTTTTTTTATTTAAAAAAAAATGAATATAAAATGAATATAAATTATAATTAATTTAGGGGCTGCACGGTGACGCAGTAGGTAGCACATTCTCCTCAGAGCAAGAAGGTCGCTGGTTTGAGCCTCGGGTGGGTCAGTTGGCGTTTCTGTGTGGAGTTTGCATGTTCTCCCCGTGTTCGCGTGGGTTTCCTCCAGGTGCTCCGGTTTCCCCACAAGTCCAAAGACATGCGCTATAGGTGAATTGGGTAGGCTAAATTGTCTGTAGTGTATGTGTGTGAACGAGTGTGTATGGATGTTTCCCAGTGATGGGTTGCGGCTGGAAGGGCATCCGCTGCATAAAACATGTGCTGGATAAGTTGGCGGGTCATTCCGCTGTGGCGACCCCAGATTAATAAAGGGACTAATCCGAAAAGAAATATATTTATATTAATACATTTCTGGTGAAATAAAAAACGCAATATTTAAAATTCAGAAAGAATATAGTATACATGTTTTTGTGACACATCAAGACACAAATCTGTATAATGACCAAGGTATGACACGGTATTACAAGAAGGTGGTGAAATATGAAACATTAAATCAAACAGAATGAGTTTTTTCAGAAAGTAAAACTGCACAGTTTCCTGTGAGGGTTGGGTTTAGGAGTAGGGTGGGGTTAGGGCACAGTACAGTTTGCACAGTATAAAAACAATGGAAACCTATGTAATGTCCCCACAATTTACAAAAACAAACGTGTGCCATAGCTGCAAATTGAGCTGAATGCAATTAAAGGTGCAGTAGGTGATTGTCTTTAGACACATTTTTTGGTTGTGCTGGTTGAAAGTCTCTTCACATTCCAAAAGTAATTATTAAAGTAAATGATCTAAATGTGTTTAAACAGTATGTATTTTTATATTCTGGGTAAGGCATAAAACTAAAAAATGTTCATCCAATTAAATATTGTTGGGCCGATAATTCCCACAATACTGATAAGTAGCCCAAACTGTCTGTCAACAAATGTAGATTTGAACAACTGTGCACCCGTTCAAGCAGATCCGCTGATGCACGTTCACGTGGATACGAGTGACAGCGCTAAAAACAAATGCTCAATCAAGATTTTTAAAAATCCTTAATCAATCTTGGAGTTACTTTTGCACGCTGGAGGAAGGACAACACCATGTATGTAGATTTTTATTTAGTTTAACAACAAAACGTAAGTAAATATAGCGATATTCCGCCTATTTACTTAGCTGAAGTTGGTTTTATATTCACATTGGTTCCTTTTTGAACAATGCCAACCTGTGAAGCATCCTTGTATTGTTTACCATGCTACTTTAAATATTCTGTCTGAAATAGCATGCAAGTATGGCTTAGTAATAAATGTAATTCCTGCATGCCGCCGGCCAACCACTAATCATACTGTAGTCGCTTTAGGACAAAGCGTGTGAGAGAGTGGGACTAATGAGTGAGAGTGATGAGAGAGTGATGAAGTTTTGCTTGCTAACTACACAACTGAAAACAAGCTAGATATAATATAGTTTTTCCATTTGGAATTGTAGTATTATAAAGTACTATAAAGTTTTCTAACTGGACAATGACATGATCTAGTGAGTCTCTGTCATCTTTAATGTGCGTTTGTGAATTCAGGAGGCATGGCTTTGGATGAGAGTAGAGGGATTGTATTTGAAACATATTATGCTAACCGGTTAGCATTTAGGCAGATCGCCTATTGCACCTTTAAGTTTATTGCAATTGTGTGTGTGTGTGTGTGTGTGTGTGTGTGTGTATGTGTGTACGTGTTTTTGTGACATATCAGGACACAAATCTGTATAATGACATGGGTATGACACAGGTATTACAAAAAGGAGGTGAAATATGAGTACATTGGTGACGTCCTCACTTCTCAAAAAGCTTATAAATCACACAGGATGAGTTTTTCAGAGAGTAAAGCTGTACACTGTCTCCTGTGATGGTTGGGTTTAGGGGTAGGGTGGGGTGAGGGCAATACAATATACGGTTTGATCTGTATAAAATGAATGGAAGCCTATGTAATGTACCCACTTTTCACAAAAACAAACGTGTGTGTGTGTGTGTGTGTGTGTGTGTGTGTGTGTGTGTGTGTGTGTGTGTGTGTGTGTGTGTGTGTGTGTGTGTGGCATTTATAAACTTTTTAGTGCTTTGATAGATTTCAGTCACAAGATCTTTAAAGAAAATGGAAAAACTCATCTGAATAATCAATCAATTACAGTGGTAGATTAATCAATTATTAAAACAATCGATAGCTGCGGCTTAAATGTACATTTAAGGAGAAAATTATATTCTGTGTGAATAGTTTTTGAAATGTCATAAGTGAATTGTGGAAAGACATTAAAATATGGTCAGGAAGTTAAGTGAAGAAGTGTTCACCTGTGTTCTGCGTGATCTGTCTTTTGGTGATCATCTGTTTACACTTGGGATCCATCAGCTCGCTGTTCTTGTTCAGTTTTAGACACTGCAGCACATTCTTAGCATCCGATTCGGTGCAAAAGCGCTAAATCAATGACAAATACATGGAGAAAGTCAAAGAACAGAGTTTAATAAATCATTCACACGTCTCTGTTTCAAACCCATTTTACTTTCTTCCAGGGAGCACAAAAGAAGATATTGTGAAGAAAGCTGGAAACTATTGACTTCCATAGTATTTGTTTTTCCTATTATGGAAGTCAATGGTTAGAGGTCTTCAGCATTCTTCAAAATATCTTCTTTTGTGTTCAAGAGAATAAAAACACTCATAAAAGTTTAGAACCATTAAAAAAAAAAAAATAGTAAATAGTGAGTAATCCTTCATTTTGGGTGAACTACAGTTGAAACCAGAAGTTTACATACACTGTATAAAAAGGCACATAACCATTTAAAAAAAAGTCAGATGTTAATGTGACTAAACTTTTTCTCTTTTAGCTAAGTTAGGATGATCACATTTGTTTCTGTTATGCTTAATAGCAGAATAATGAGAGAGATTTTTTGAGAAATTGTTAAAACTTATCTTGAAAGGCAAGTTTACATACAATAAGATTATTATGCCTCTGAAAAAGCTCAGATGATGGTGTCAAGGTTTTGGAAGTTTCTGATTGGCTAATTGACAACATTTGAGTTAATTGGAGGCACAACTGTAGAATAGTATTTAAGGAAAACCTCAAACACACTGCTTCCTTGTGTGACAACATGGGAAAATCAACAAGACAGAATCAACAAAAAAGCCAGATTACAATGTGCTAAATTACACTGGGAATAAGAATAATTTTTGGAGACATGTCCTGTGGTCTGATGGAATTAAGATTGAACTGTTTGACCATAATGACCAGTGTTACATTTGGAGGACAAAGGGGAAAGCTTACAAGCCTAGGAACACCATCCCAACTGTGAAGTATGGGGGCGGCAGCATCATGTTGTGGGGCTGTTTTGCTGCAGGAGGGACTGGTCCACTTCCCAGCATAGATGGCATCATGAAGAAAGAACATTATGTAGAAATACTGAAGCAACATCTCAAGACATCAGCCAGGAAATTAAAACTTGGCCACAAATGGGTCTTCCAAACAGACCATGACCCTAAGCATACTGCCAAATTAGTTAAAATGTGCTTTAAGGACAACAGAGTGAATGTTTTGGAGTGGCCATCACAAAGCCCTGAACTCAATCCTATAGAAAATTTGTGGGCAGAGTTGAAAAAGCTTGTGCGAGCAAGACAGCCTACAAATCTGACAAATCTACACAAATTCTGTCAGGAGGAATGGGCCAAAATTCCTTCAAACTATTATGAGAAGCTTGTGAAAGGATACCCAAAACATCTGACCAAAGTTATACAGTTTAAAAGCAAAACTAAAAAAATACGAAGGAAATGTCAAAGACAAATCTCATTATTCTGGCATTTAGCAAATGTAAATGATTTAGGTAACCCTAACAGACCTAAAATAGTAAACGTTTAGTATGATTTAACACCAGACATTTTTAGAAAAAATGGTTATGTTCCTTTTTTAG
Organism: Danio kyathit; assembly: GCA_903798195.1. NCBI lineage: Eukaryota > Metazoa > Chordata > Actinopteri > Cypriniformes > Danionidae > Danio > Danio kyathit. The sequence continues at coordinate 10,411,556 of LR812536.1, read as the reverse complement.
AGTGTATGTATACTTCTGGTTACAACTGTATCCCTTTAAGCTGTTAAATATTATTGTTCTTCATTTTAACATATTCATTCATTCATTCATTTTTTTGTCAGCTTATTCCCTTTATTAACCTGGGGTCGCCACAGCGGAATGAACCGCCAACTTATCCAGCACATTTTTACGCAGCGAATGCCCTTCCAGCCGCAACCCATCTCTGGGAAACATCCACACACACTCATTCACACTCATACACTACGGACAATTTAGCCTACCCAATTCACCTGTACCACATGTCTTTGGACTGTCGGGGAAACCGGAGCACCCAGAGGAAACCCATGCGAATGCAGGGAGAACATGCAAACTCCACACAGAAACGCCAACTGACCCAGGTATAATATTCTGATTTATGACAGGTTCGCGCCTGCGACCCAGCAACGTTCTTGCTGTGAGGCGACAGCACTACCTACTGCGCCACTGCGTCGCCCATTTGAACATATTTAAAAATGCAATTAATTCATGTCATAATCCTTTAGAAATCATTAGAATATTCTGATTTATGACTCTTATTTCTTGTTATGTTCATTGTTTCGGTGAATAGTATTTAACTATACATCATAGTAAAAACTATAATGTGTTTCAGGATTTTTTTGATGAACAGAAAGGTAAAAAAACAGCATTCATTTAAATAAAATTTTATTATGTCACTTTTGATCAACTTTTGATTAAAAGAAGCACTTACTGACACCAAGCTTTAAAGCAGGAGTGTATTTGTTCATTCACTTTCACCTAAAGACAAGGCGATGAGTTTTTAACACTCTTTTCCAAATCATGTCGGCTAAATCCAGCTTCACTCAGGCCCCGTGTTGATCTTATTGAGATTAAGTAACTAAAATGTCGGGGTTAAGCTATTACTATTGATCTCTGACAACACAGAGTACGTTTATAACCATCAGATCATTCAGTTTGACAGGTAAGCTTTAGGTAATTGAAGAAACGTCAGGAAATAACTAAGGGGAACCACAGTATTTGTCCCAAGCTAAAGCATCTCACCTTGATCATCTGTTTGCAAACTCTCATGAGCTGATAGTCCAGCTCCGGGTCCATCATTTCAGTTTCCTGAAGCTTAAAGACCTTGTGATGACAGACCTGGGACAACTGCTTCTTGTTCTCTTTGAGACACTCAGTGATCTGAAAAACAACAACATCGGCAACCAATGAGAACAGAACAGGTGATAAAGAACTTCTAGTCAGTAAGAATATCACAATTATACAGCTTTAAAGGGAACATTTAATTTTAATTTTATTTTTTTGCATTTTTTGCATTTTACAACTCTCCTGAAGTTAAACCATTGAGTTGTACAACTTTTTAATCCATTCAGCCAATCTCCAGCTCTGGTGGGAGCACGTTTAGCTTAGCTTAGCATAAATAATTGAATCAGATTAGACCATTAGCATGTTGCACAAAGAACTTCTAATAAGTAAGAATATCACAATTATACTGCTTTAAAAGGAACACTCCAATTTTATTTATTTATTTAGGGAAAAGGGCTCATTTTACAACTCTCCTGAAGTTAAATCGTTGAGTTGTACAATTTTTTTTTATCCATTCAGCCGATCTCCAGGTCTGGTGGGAGCACTTTTAGCTTAGCTTAGCATACATCATCGAATGGTTTTAGACCATTAGCATCATGCACACAAAAAAATGAATAAGGAGTTTTGATAGTTTTGAATAAGGCTCTTCTGTGATTACATCATGTACTTGGATTTAGGAAAATTGAAAAGCTGCTATTTTCTAGATCAATAGGAACTATACTCATTCCAGCGTAATAATCAAGGAACTTTGCTGCCATACGTAGCTGTACCAGACGTAATGATATTACACAGCACCTAAAAATAGTCCTCAGCTAATTAGCTGATCAGATCTAACTAATTAAATCTGGCCCAGTCTGTTGTGATTGGTCGATCACTTACAGCGCTTGTCAGAAACCAAATGCCATTAACATATCTAAATTCCAGCTCTTTCTCAGCACTTGTAAACACAATGATATGAATAATAATAATGGTGTTGGTTTTATTGTATTATTTTGAGTTATCATTATTGTATTATTAAAGAGTCGGTATCCTTTGGAAGTGCAGGGCATAACGTTCACAACAGAAAACAGCATATTCTCAACACATAAAAAACAAAAAAATATCTTCCAGGCTTCAGTTACTGTACATCTACAGTGTTGAACGGTCAAAATAGACTTGCATTATACTTAATTGCATAATGATATTACGTAATACGTAATATTGCGCCATGATATTACAGAGCACCTGAAAATAGTCCTCCGCTAATTAACGGTGTAAACATCTGCTTGCACAGGAAGCTTGTGCTGGGGTACTGTAGCAAAGTTCCTTGATTATTACGTTGGATCAAGAGTCCTAGCCATATCAGCCTAGAAAATAGTAACTTTTCATTTTTTGTCAGTCTTAGTACACGGTGTAACTACAGAAGGGTCCAGCTTTAAATAGTAAAATTATTAAAACAATTTAGTCATTTTTGAGCATGATGCTAATGGTCTAATCCGATTCAACGATTTATGCTAAGCTAAAAGTGCTTCTGCCAGACCCAGAGATCAGCTGAATGGATTCAAAAGTGGTACATTTCAACTGTTTAACTCTAGGGGAGCTGTGATATGATGTAGATTTTTTTGTGATATGATGTTGTAGTTTTTTTTTGTTTTTTTTTTAAGTGGAGTGTCCCTTTAAAAGTTTATAATAAACATACAATAGATTTACATCCATCCAATGTCCAAAAAAAACTCTTTATTTTCTCGTAAAATTCACTGAAGCTCATTTCTCACAGTATCTGAAACAATTTATTTAAAGACCTGCTTTAAAAAGAAAAATTTTAACTGAATCTCTAAAAAAGCCTGACAATATTCTTTAGCTATTTAACTTCCAATGTAAACATCTGCTTGCACAGGGAGCGTGTGCTGTGGTATGGCAGCAAAGTTCTTTGATTATTACGCTGGAATAAGAGTATAGTTCCTATTGATCTAGAAAATAGTACTTAGTACACAATGTAACTACAGAAGGGTCAAGCTTTAAATAAGAAAAATATTAAAACCATGGCCATTTTTGAGTGCGATGCTAATGGTCTAATCCGATTCAATGATTTATGCTAAGCTAAGCTAAAAGTGCTTCTGCCAGACCCAGAGATCAGCTGAATGGATTCAAAAGTGGTACATTTCAACTGTTTAACTCTAGGGGAGTTGTGATATGATGTAGATTTTTTTGTGATATGATGTTGTAGTTTTTTTTTTTTTAAGAGGAGTGTCCCTTTAAAAGTTTATAATAAACATACAATAGATTTACATCCATCCAATGTCCAAAAAAAACCTCTTTATTTTCTCATAAAATTCACTGCAGCTCATTTCTCACAGTATCTGAAACAATTTATTTAAAGACCTGCTTTAAAAAGAAAAATTTTAACTGAATCTCTAAAAAAGCCTGACAATATTCTTTAGCTATTTAACTTCCAATGTAAACATCTGCTTGCACAGGGAGCGTGTGCAGTGGTATGGCTGCAAAGTTCCTTGATTATTACGCTGGAATAAGAGTATAGTTCCTATTGATCTAGAAAATAGTACTTAGTACACAATGTAACTACAGAAGGGTCAAGCTTTAAATAAGAAAAATATTAAAACCAAGGCCATTTTTGAGTGCGATGCTAATGGTCTAATCCGATTCAATGATTTATGCTAAGCTAAGATAAAAGTGCTCCTGTTAGATCAGGAGATAAGGTGAGTGGATTAAAAAAATGGCTAAACTTAACTGTTTAACTCTAGGGAAGTGTAAAATGAGTGTTCCTTAAAAGATTTTAATAAACTAATAGGTTTACATCCATCCATTGTTAAAAATGTCTTTATTTTCTTATAATATCCATTGCAGCATCAGCTCATTTCTCACAGTATGACAACAATTTGTTTAAAAATCCGCTCTCTCCAAGCCCCTTCTTTCTGAGAATCTTCTCAGTTCTGATTGGTCAGATCTAGCCCAGTCTGTTGTGATTGGTCGACCACTTACAATGCTTGTCAGAAACCAAATGCAATCAATATATCTGGATATCAGCTCTTCCTCAGCACTTGTAAACACAATGATATGAATAGTAATAATGGTGTTGGTTTTATTGAATTATTTTGTTTTATTGTATTAAATTGTATTCATTTTTATTTCGCTGTGGCGACCTCAAATAGAGACTAAGTCGAAGAAAAATTGATGAATGAACAAGTTATTATTAGTGTATTATTTAAGACTTGTCGTCCTTTGGAACTGCGGTTCATATTGTACAAACACATTTGCTTTCACAGCAGAAAACGGCTTATTCTCAATACATAAAAACACACCAAAATCTAACTTCCAGGCTTTAGTTACTGTACATCTACAGTGTTGAAGGGTCAAAATAGACAGAATGAAGACTTGCATTATGTTATGTCATCGTAATTACTGACAACTCGTTTCAGGAATTTCTGAATTTTTTTGTTGTTGAATTTTTTTGGATCTTTGAACATTTATAAACCTTTTATATTCAGCAAACAGCTACATAATGCAGTATATGCAATATATTATCTGAAAATGCAAGATGGGGGTCTATACTAGAGCTTCAAGGTCATCCTCAGTGCATTAACGTTTGAAATTATTACACTAAATTAACATCTTAAACTGACAGCCCCTATGCATTTTGTAGGTGGTAGTTAAAGTTGAAATTGTGGCAAGGGTAGGGACATTTTTTATTATTATGGAATTTATATATAGGTCAGAGGGCACGATTAAAGCAAATGCATTAATATTTTAGCATTTTCCCCTCATATTATAATTTTTTTTTATTAAAGAGGGGCTGGCTAACCCGAGCTGGTAAAGGACTTAAAAGGACCCTGCCGGGTTGCTGACTGCTGAATAAGTGTAATTATGTTAACGTGTGGTCATATGTTAATGTGCTCACAGATGTGTCAACATGATTTATGGCAGAACAATTTTTATTGCTTAGTTTTAATGGAATGGGTGAGAAAGGTAAGAGTGCAGCACAATGGAAGTATATTTCCAAAGAGCAAGACAAATCCTGTTTAGGAAACCATCTGGTTGTGAATCTTCCACATGATTTACATACTTGGTCAAAGTATTTCCATTGTTATTATTTTAGTCAACCTTTACAATAAGGTTTCATTAGTTAATGCATTTACTAACATGAACTAATAATTAACAATACTTGCACAGCATTTACTAATCATAGTTCAATGTTTACTAATGCATTATTAACATCCAAATCCGTGCTTGTTAACAGTAATTAATGCACCGTGAGTAACATGAACTAACAATGAACAACTTTATTTTCAAATAAACATGATCAAATATTGTAATAAATGTATTGTTCATTGTTTGTTCATGTTAGTAAATACATTAACTAATACAAACATATTGTAAAGTGTTAACATTATTTTGAATCATTTTATGGATAGTGATGGAAAAACAATTTGTACTGTATGTTAATCAGTGGCTGTAAATGTACATAAAAGCCTAAAAAAAGACAAAGAACATTCAAAACAAGATCAAAACCAAGATGTAAGCTGGTATTTTATTTGTTACACTTGATTTGTTTCCTAAAGTATGACAAAACCAGGTTATGTGAGAAAAAATGAACAAGTGTATATATAATATAATATAATATAATGTAATATAAAATTATATAATATAATGTAATGACAATGTGAAATAAGATTCAAAACCTGAAAAATCACATGTACATAAGTATTCACAGCCTTTGCCGTGAAGCTCTAAATTGAGCTCAGGTACATTCTGTTTCCACTGATCATTCTTGAGATGTTTCAGCAGCTTAATTGGAGTTCACCAGTGGTAAATTCAGTTGATTGGACATGATTTGAAAAGGCATACACCTGTCTATATAAGGTCCCAGGGTTGACAGTGCATGTCAAAGCACAAACCAAGCATGAAGACAAAGGAATTGTCTGTGGACCTCCGAGACAGGATTGTCTCGAGGCACAAGGCTGGGGAAGGTTACAGAAAAATTTCTGCTGCTCTGAAAATTCCAATGAGCACAGTGGCCTCCATCATCCGTAAGTGGAAGATGTTTGGAACCACCAGGACTCTTCCTAGAGCTGGCCGGCCATCTAAGCTGAGTGATTGGGGGAGAAGGGCCTTAGTTAGGAAGGTGATCAATAACCCGATGGTCACTCTGTCTGAGCTCCAGTGTTCTTCTGTGGAGAGAGGAGAACCTTACAGAAGGACAACCATCTGTGCAGCAATCCACCAATCAGGCCTGTATGGTAGAGTGGCCAGACGGAAGCCACTCCTTAGTAAAGGGCACATAGCAGCCCGCCTGGAATTTGCCAAAAGGCATCAGAAAGACTCTCAGACCAAAAGAAACTAAATTCTCTGGTCTGATGAGACTAAAATTGTCAGGCATTACGTTTATAGAAAACCAGGCACCGCTCATCACCAGGCAGAATCAGAACATGAAGTATGACAGAACATGAATCACAATGACAGAATCAAGACAAGATAACGTAGCACGATAGCCTGAATAGCGACAGGACACACTAGCGACTAGAAAGTGGAAAAGGGAGAGCTTAAATAGCAAGGAAATTAGAGGAGACCGGTAACAGGTGCAGCAAGCCATGTGTGCTCTAAGCTAAGTGATCGGGGGAGAAGGGCTTTAGTCAGCGAGGTGATCAATAACTCGATGATATAAGTTCCAGTGTTCTTCTGTGGAGAGAGAAGAACCTTACAGAAGGACAACCATCTGTGCAGCAATCCACCAATCAGGCCTGTATGGTAGAGTGGCCAGACGGAAGCTACTCCCCACCTGGAATTTGCCAAAAGGCATCTAAAGGACTCTCAGACTATAAGAAACTAAATTCTCTGGTCTGATGAGACTAAAATTGAACTCTTTGGAGTGAATGCCAGGCGTTATGTTTGGAGAAAACCAGGCACCGCTCATCACCAGGCTAATACCATCCCTACAGTGAAGCATGGTGGTGGCAACTCATGCTGTGGGGATGTTTTTCAGCAGCAGGAACTGGAAGACTAGTCAGGATAGAGGGAAAGATGAATGCAGCAATGTACAGAGACATCCTGAATGAAAACCTGCTTCAGAGTGCTCTTCACCTCCGACTGGGGCGACGGTTCATCTTCCAGCAGGACAATGACCCAAAGCACACCGCAATGGAGTGGCTTCACGACAGCTCGGTGAATGTACTTGAGTGGCCCAGCCAGAGCCCAGACCTAAATCCTTTTGAACATCTCTGGAGAGATCTGAAAATGGCTGTACACCGTCGCTTCCCATCCAACCTGATAGAGCTTGAGAGGTTCTGCAAAGAGGAATGGGCAAAAGTTCCCAAAGACAGGTGTGCCAAGCTTGTGGCATCATATTCAAAAAGATTTGAGGCTGTGAATGCTTATGTACATGTGATTTTTTAGGTTTTTTATTTTTTAATAAATTTGCAACAATTTCAAGAAAATCTTTTTTCACATTGTCATCATGGGGTATTGTGTGTAGAATTTGAGGAAATAAATCAATTTAATCTATTTTGGAATAAGGCTGTAACAAAAAAAAATGTGAAAAAAGTGAAGCGCTATGAATACTTTCCAGATGCACTGTATATATATATATATATATATATAAATAATGTATATAATTACATTATTTAATAATTATTGTGATATAAATCACTCATTCTGTCTCTAAAATGTAAAAACAAACAGAAATCAGAGATCTGAATGTACAGTAGTTCAGTCCAGGGCGAGGCTTCATCTTTTCAAACCCCTCCACAAAGGCCAAAAAATATATTTTTATGACCTGGAAATCTCAATTTGAAAACTCTCAGCTATTTCCAGGTGTTCCTCCACTGTGGGAACCTCATTATATGAAGCCTAACTGGACAAGTCGGATCACGAGTCTGCAGGCAGCAGCTGCAGGTGGGCGCACTCAACTATCCAGAAAAGTGAAAGATCAAGGTAAACCGTTACCTGAGCATTTCCATAGGGGACAGAGGAACAAAGCTTGTGGATGTCCTTCTTACAAGCGTCATGCAGCTCAGGCTCCAGTCGAATGTCCTCAGACTGTGACCAAAAGAACAGACAATGTGAACGTACAGTTTTAGAAGAATTAGAAACACAGAGTCATATTTAAAAAAAAAAAAGTTTAATGAAAGTTTTAGTCCAGTGAATTTATAAATACCACTTTTTTTTTTTATACCAGAAAACTAAATAAACAATCTGAGAGTGATTAAAAGGGGTCATATTATGTGTCAGGTATATCTAAAATGTGCATATGATTATACTGGTTAAAGTCTGCGTAACGTAAAAATTTACAGTGTTTATTTTTCTAGCGCATGTTGTTATTCTTTAGGTGAAAACATTATTTATTTATAAAATAATTACAATTGGTTTGTTGTAGTAATCTTCAATCAATGTCTGATCATTGGCATTCGCATTTGGACTGGCGATCCTTGTTTTAACATCAACCTGAGAGCTTCCATAGCAACTGTATATTACCTCTCTACCGGTAGTTTGCTATGAGGGAATGAATATACAATAAATGCAAATTAGATAATATTCCATTATTATGGTATTAAAGGCACAGAATGTAATTTTCGCCACTAGAGGGTGCATAATCACAACAAACAAATTAGGCAACTTTATTAGGTACACATGTCCAACTGCATGTTAAAGCAAATTTCTGCGTTAAGTTCTTCAGTTCAAACCGAGCATCAGAATAGGGAAGAAAGGTGATTTAAGTGACTTTGAACATGGCATGGTTGTTGGTGCCAGACTTGCTGGTCTGAGTATTTCAGAAACTGCTGATCTACTGGGATTTTCACGCACAACTATCTTTAGGGTTTACAGAGAATGGTCTGAAAAAGAGAAAATATCCAGTGAGCGACAGTTCTGTGGGCGCAAATGCCTTGTTGATGCCAGAGGTCAGAGGAGAATGGCCAGACTGGTTCCAGATAATAGAAAGGCAACAGTAACTCAAATAACCACTCGTTACAACTGAGGTATGCAGAAGAGCATCTCTGAATACATAACACGTCCAACCGTGAGGCAGATAGGCTACAGCAGCAGAAGATCACACCGGGTGCCACTCCTGTCAGCTAAGAACAGGAAACTGAGGCTACAATTCACACAGGCTCGCCAAAATTGGACAATAGAAGATTGGAAAAACGTTGCCTGGTCTGATGAGTCTCGATTTCTGCTGCAACATTCAGATGGTAGGGTCAGAATTGGGCATCAACAACATGAAAGCATGGATCCATCCTGTCAACATCCAGATCATTTTATCTTTTTGACTAACTGCATCTCTGTTTAATGTTTATCGCCTTTTTCTTTTTCTCACATTTAATTTTGTGTTGTCACTTGTCACTTTATGTACACTGAAAGCTTCTGTTGCCAAAACAAATTCCTTGTGTGTGTGAAGCACACTTGGCAATAAAACTGATTCTGATTCTGATTGTATCAATGGTTCAGGCTGGTGGTGGTGGTGAAATGGTGTGGGGGATATTTTCTTGGCAAACTTTGGGCCCATTAGAACCAATTGAGCATCATTTCAACGCCACAGCCTACCTGAGTATTGTTGCTGACCATGTCCATCCCTTTATGACCACAGTGTACACATCTTCTGATGGCTACTTCCAGCAGGATAATGCGCCATGTCATAAAGCGCGAATCATCTCAGACTGGTTTCTTGAACATGACAATGAGGTCACTGTACTCAAATGGCCTCCACAGTCACCGTATCTCAATCCAATAGAGCATCTTTGGGATGTGGTGGAAAGGGAGATTCGCATCATGAATGTGCAGCCGACAAATCTGCAGCAACTGTGTGATGCTATTATGTCAATATGGAGCAAAATCTCTGGGGAATATTGCCAGAATCTATGGTTCCAACCTTGTACTAGTAAGGCGTTCCTAATAAAGTAGCCGGTGAGTGTATCTTACATATTCTGCACCTAATGCAATTATTGTGACGTGTTTTCTCATATGAAAAGTCAGAGAACACACTAAAGCAATGTTGAAATTGTAAAAAGCATTTATCAGAGAGGCTGACGAAACCAAAAAGAGTGAATTTACCATCTCCAGCTCCTCCACCCTCAGCTGTTTCCGACATTTCAGAGACACGCGCTGATCTTTTAAATCCTGAAGCGTGTCGTTCCTGACGGTGGTGCTCAAACAGATGACCACATCCGCCCTGAGGAGCAAGATTGAAGAGAAGAGGATCAGAAAGAGTTCAAAAGCATATATTTAAAGTTCAAAAGGATATATTTAAAGGGACAGTTCACCCAAAAATGAAAGTGTCCTGTTAATTTTCTCACCCACGGGTCGTCCCAAGATGACTTTTTTTCTTTAGTAGAAGATTAAAGAAGATTCTGAGCTGAATCCGTGGTACTTGGTGATTCATTTGTTGGCAGTGAATAGTGACAGGTTTTTTTAGATTAAATATAAACACATACAATGGAGTCCAAATCAATAGCCATGGCTCCTGATGACACACTGAGGTCTTGTGAAGTTAAACAATCCATCCATGTAAGAAATTAAACCTTATGAAGCTAATAATAGTGTAAATAATGTTCAATTTCTTACACGGACCAATCATTTTGCCAATCAAGACCTCAGTGTGTCATCAGGAGCCATGGCTATTGATTTGGACTTGTTTGTATGTGTTTATTTTTAATCTAAAAAACCTGTCACCGTTCAGTCTCATTACATGAACCACCAAGAATCACGGATTCAGCTCAAAATCTTCTTTAACCTTCAACTTGGATGACCTGTGGGTGAGTAAACTAACAGGACAGTTTCATTTTTGGGTGAACTGTCCCTTTAAGTTGGCGAGAGAGAAAGCATTCAATGCCAACATAAGAGAAGACTTAGACAGCCTGTGATGACTTAAGCCTCTATGAAAAGCTGTTATATAATAAATACCATCAACACTGAGTGACACGATCAAAACAGAGTTTATCCAGAAGCGTGCAAAAACAGATCAGGAATGAAGCCGCTGAGGGATTTGTGGACTCACTTCTTCTTAATGTTGGCGCAGAGTTTGAGTACGTCCTCCTTGCAGGCCATTTTGAACTTGTAGGAGAAGCGGAAGTCTTTCATCTGAACCTACAGCAAAGGGAAAATGGCTTATTCACTAAATACAAGTGTAAAACGTCACACTTGTCCACTTTTGGCCAGTTCTAGAGGCAGCTGAAAATGCATTTAAAGTAGGAACGTCAACTTCCACAAAATCCTGTGATTGATGATCAGTTAAATTAACAATAAATATCGATTAATCTTTAATCACCACTCCATCATAAACACAATAGATAAAGTTTTAAATTATCTGATATATTCCACCAAGCAAGAAGGTCGCTGGTTTGAGTCCCGGCTAGCCAGTTGGCATTTCTGTGTGGAGTTTGCATGTTCTCCCCATGTTCACGTGGGTTTCCTCCTTGTGTTCTGCTTTCCCCCACAGTTCAAAGACAGGGGGCACAGGTGAACTGAATAAACTAAATTGGCCATAGTGAATGAGTGTGTATGGATGTTCCCCAGTACTGCGTTGCAGTTGGAAAGGTATCTGCTGTGTAAAACATATGCTAGAAAAGTTGGCGGTTCATTCTGCTGTGGCGACCCCTGATTAATAAAGGGACTAAGCCGAAGAAAAATGAATGAATGAATGAATGAATGAACGAATATTCAACCATTTATATAAACCAACCAAACATTTTCTATTTGGAGAATTACATTTATTTATAGCTTAGTTCTTATAAACATTACATTTATAAAATACATGATTTACGAATCTAGACTACTGCAGAATAAACCGAATATGATCCTTGCCGAAGGATCAGCCAAACAAGCTTAGCATTCATTTTATGTTAGGGTTGGGCGATGTCGACCAATTTGGCATCGTACGATGTCCAATGGGAAACACCACGATGGACTATGGCATTGTCGTCATAGGCGGCGGAGAATTAATTATTTAGGAATAATTTATTAATTTATAACAAATTAATTATTTGTAGCCTGTCGTTTCAACTACCTGACCCGCATGGTCTTTGTTTTACCCATAACCAAATCCTAAATAAATAATTATGTTACACAAATTATCATCTGTCAATCACTTTTTTCCGCAGGACTGAATAGGCAGAGTGATCTGTGTCGTTATAATGGCGTCAACAAACTTGGTTGGTAAAAAAGGTGCACAACCAACAGGAACCAACCAACAGTATCTGAGGTTTTCGCTAAAATTACTAAGTACAAGCGTGAAAGTGAAATATTGAAGCAGTGTACTGGCACTGTGATACGTTACCTGACAGATTCGAAGGACAGAAAAGTCGTTAGATAGAGACAAGATTATTTAAATATCACGTTTAACAACTATAGTGAGACGTGATTTAGCGGTACATCCTTGATAAACTGTCCGACTTGCACTGCTCTCTGGGGTTCTGTGCTCAAGACTGCTAAAGCTCAGACACGCGCATACACTGCAGCGCATGATAGTGTGTGTTTGTGGTCATGTGATGTGCGTTTTCAGCAGTATAGTGTGGACAGAGAGCTGTTCAGAAATGCTAGGTGAAACGTCAGTGTGGACATGGATCATTTTTGTTCTAAAATGGCATTTTAAAACTAAGACGTATTAGTGTAAACTGGGCCCAAGTGTATATTTTTCGCGAGCGGGTTGCTGCTGCAACGGGGGCGCGTTGGGCCGATAGACGATGCCATCGTCCATCGCTGATGGCCAATAGACTTCACGATGCTGAGCCGGCATCGCGATCCTCCAACCCGCCCCCGTTGTAGCAGCGAAAAATATACACTTAGGCCCATTCCGCTGTGGCGACCCCAGATTAATAAAGAGACTGAGACGAAAAGAAAATGAATGAATGAATGAACATTATATGTAAAAATACAAACTATTATATAGTAGACTACAGGCTAAATAAGGCGCCTCTTCAAAACTGAACTGAACATCACTGCGGTCAGCATGCGCATCTGTTTAAGGCCAAATCCCAATTCTACCCCTTAGCCCTTTCCCTTACCCCTACCCCTCGTTTTACGTGTTCACATAAAGGGGAAGGGGTGTCCCAATTCTCTTTGGCTTGAAGGCGTAGGACTAAAAGGACTAAAAATTTCGCTATCTATAATCTCTAATAATAACTCCTGTATAGCAGTCCCACAACATACTTTCACATCTGACACTCGAATACCCTGTCAGAAACTCTAGTGGCTGGAAATAAGCTTTTTACTGTCTCTGCTATAATGTTAATGTTGTTTTTGGTGTGTTTACATAGATGAATAAGGCCACTGGGTAAACACACAGAGTACAGTTACAAACTTATTGCAACATTAGATCGTTATGATAACATGATATATGCCTTCCGTGATTTCCTGAAGATGAATACCAAAAAAAAAAATAACACAACTGGAGTAACTACAGCAGTCACGATCGTCTGATCTCATATGAAGCAAGAGATCGCGATGACATACAGTATGATGACGAGTGCAGGTGTTGTAGTGCTGTCCCAATTCTTAAGTATAAACTTTGAGGGGTACAAAATAGAATTGGGGTTGGGCGTAAAGCTTTTGTAAAAAACAGACTCCAGAAGCACTTGATGTTTGCTGTCAACTAGGCTACATTATTTAAGGGCATTCGTTACGACATTGATAGGACCTGTTGTTGTCAAACTTATGTTTCCTTTTTAATATTAAGATACATTCCTTTGTAATCTGTAATACCACTATTTTCCCTTATTGCTGGTAAAATAACCAGCCTTTGTATTTAATGTGTTTTAACTGTATATTTCCCTGCCAGGGAAACTAAATTGTGGCCAGTTTTACTTATTAATATATACTTACTCCCAGGGCCTCTTATATCGAAGCTGATATTTAGCCGCATCGTATTGGTGCTTTGTAACATCTAGGTTTTTTTTTTTTTCATGAGGTGGGTTGTTTCCCGACGCTCAACCCCCAACCTGGAGGACCGGGACATACACACATACACTACTGACAAATTCATTCATTTATTTTCTTTTTGGCTTAGTCCCTTTATTATTCAGGGGTCGCCACAGCAGAATGAACCGCCAACTTACCCAGCATATGTTTTACGCAGTGGATGCCCTTCCAGCTGCAACCCATCATTAAAAAACACCTATACACTCTCATTCACACACATACACTATGGACAAATTAGCTTACCCAATTCACCTATAGCATATGTCTTTGGACTGTGGGGGAAACTGGAGCACCCGGAGGAAACCCATGCCAACACGGGGCGAACATGCAAACTCCACACAGAAATGCCAACTGACCCAGCCGGGGCTCGAACCAGTGACCTTCTTGTTGTGAAGCGACAGCGCTAACCACTGTGCCACAGTGTCACCCTTATTAATTTATGGTCTATATTTATTTCATAATACAACTCATTTTTACAATGAATAACAATGTAATGTCAGTCCTAAACTGTCAAAAATGAGCTGATTAATTAGCAGGGTATTCATCAATTCAACCCAAAAGCATTCAGCGCAATCTCTGTTGGGACAGTATGACATTTGGGATACGTTTACATGTCATCTTTCAAATTTACCGTGGGGAAATGGGTTGTGCGACTGTCTTACCAGCTGGAAATGAGTGACGCCAACAGCACATTTTTCATTCATTTCCCTCTGATGTTTATTCTGCACCAGGCACTCCAGAAGATTCCCAGTGTCGATCTGATTATCAGCCACATCCTGAGAGGAAAAAATAAAGAAACTACATGAGGAATTGAGAGTTGATAAATAATTAAGGGAATACACATGTGTGGTCAGAGCACTAACGTGGCAGTGGTTCTGGATGACGGGTTCACAGGCTCGAATCAGCAGGGCGTCAATCTGAATGTCCTGTGAACAAAAAGGAAAGTCAAACATGGTTGTTTTTTGCACAATTAAATTTTTGCATCTGAAATTAAATTAAAAATTCTAAATAATTAATAAAAAAATCACATTAATTTCAGAAGTATTTTTTAAGGAAATATAGAAAATATAGGCATTCATCAAGACCACATGCTGTAGCATTGTTTTTAATATTTAATGTATGTTTTTTTTAAAGTCATAAGTTAGAAAGCCAGATTTGTTATAATTACTACTACTAATACTACTACTATTACTACTACTGCTATTACTATTACTACTAATAATAATAAAATTAAAATAATAATAAAATAAAAAAAAATTATAAATAAATAAATCAGAATAAACTGTAAATTTAACTGTAACTTTATAGAATAAATCAGCAATAATAATCTAGATATGTTTGTCTCTCTCTCTCTCTCTCTCTCTCTCTCTCTCTCTCTCTCTCTCTCTATATATATATATATATATATATATACACACACACAGTAATACATATTATTAGAAATATAGAAGTAATACATATTATACAAATATAGTATTATATAAGTAAACTATATAGTATGTATTAACAGTATTAGATGATATATATATATATATTTTTTTTTTGAAGAATAAAAATAAATAAATAAATAAATAAATAAACTTATAATTACAAATGATTAGAAGTTTATTTTTTCTTCAAATATATTGGTTAAAAATGTAAAAAGACAAGTATACCATTAAGAATTATTAAATTAAGAACCATTAAGTAATGTAAATTAAATGAACTAATGTAACTTTTCTAGATTAATAATAATATAGGCATTCATCAAGACCACATGCTGTAGCATTGTTTTTAATATTTAATGTATGTTTTTTTTTTAAGTCATAAGCTAGAAAGCCAGATTTGTTATAATTACTACTACTAATACTAATACTATTACTACTACTAATAATAATAAAATTAAAATAATAAAAAAATAAATTTTTTTTATAAATAAATAAATCAGAATAAACTGTAAATTTAACTGTAACTTCATAGAATAAATCAGCAATAATAATCTAGACATGTCTGTCTGTCTGTCTGTCTCTCTCTCTCTCTCTCTCTATATATATATACACACACACAGTAATACATATTATTAGAAATATAGAAGTAATACATATTATACAAATATAGTATTATATAGGTAAACTATATAGTATGTATTAACAGTATTAGATAATATATTTTTTATTTTTAAAGAATAAAAATAAATAAATAAATAAACTTATAATTACAAATGATTAGAAGTTTATTTTTTCTTCAAATATATTGGTTAAAAATGTAAAAAGACAAGTATACCATTAAGAATTATTAAATTAAGAACCATTAAGTAATGTAAATTAAATGAACTAATGTAACTTTTCTAGATTAATAAAACGGATCCAGAAATTAATTAACTTGTCTGAATGGTTATATATAACATTCATTTTCTTTTTGGCTTAGTCCCTAATTAATCAGGGGTCGCCACAGCAGAATGAACCGCCAACTTATCCAGCATATGTTTTACACAGCGGATGCCCTTCCAGCTGCAACCCAGCAATGGGAAACACCCATACACTCTTGCATTCACCCACATACACTACGGCCAACTTAGTTTATTCAATTCACCTATAGCGCATGTCTTTGGACTGTGGAGCACCCAGAGGAAACCCACGCCAACAGGGGGAGAACATGCAAACTCCACACAGAAATGCCAACTGACCCAGCCGGGGCTCAAGCCAGCGACCTTCTTGCTGTGAGGCGATCGTGCTACCCACCGAGCCACCCTAATATGTAACATTTAATGAAAATAAAATACATTTTTTATAAGTTTTTTTTCTGCACTTGGAGCTGAAGGAACTCCAGAACAGTAAAGAATTAAACACATAATTTGTAAGCCTATTTTATACTCTTTACAGCCCACCCCATTCACTTCAACTTGTATGTGGTATAAAATATGAAAGATACCTCAGATTCCAGTTCGGTCAGGTTCCCCACCACATCTCTGCAGGCCAACAGCAGGTCATCCAGATGATCCTGAAGACACTCCAGCTCCTGAGAGACCAAACAAACAAACAAACACACACACATATGTTCATTATACTGTACGCAGATAATCCTGCAAGCTGGAGAAGCTTCCTCTTTTTCACCTGTCCCGTGTCAGTCTTCTCGCTGCACCATTTGCCCAGGTCAGTCATGCAGCGTTTCTGAAGCTCGGGGTCCAGCTTCACATCCAGAGCTCTCTGGTGAAGAATCCTCTGAACCTCCACCTTACAGTCCCTCGTCAGCTGCATATTATTGATAGAAACAATATGTATTTTATTCATTTCCAGATATTCTATTAACAGTTGAAGGCAAAATTATTCACCCTGCTGAGAAATATCAATTCGTTTAATATATTTCTTTTAGTTTGGCTGAAATAAAAACAGTTATGACATAAAAAAAATTATTAATAAGCCCCTTAAGAATTTTTTAACAAACCTAGATAAGTCTTTAAATGGGACTTTAAGCTGTAAGTAACTTGCAAAATAAATAGTAAAATATGATGCACTGGCATGGCAATGACAACAGAAATAAGCTACTGGTATTAGAAATCAGCTGATAAATCTATGCTGAGGACTAACTACGCAATTTCACTTGAAGGCTAATCAATTGACTTCACCTGCATACATTTAGGCATGAAAAGAAACATAATAAGAAATATAAGCTTCTTGATATAACCACACACTCAACTGCAGTTTTAAAATGGTTAGAATGTGACAGCTGCAAGAATATTCTGTAAGAGTGTAATATAATATGATTAATATAACAATAAAAAATATATGATAATATAATATAAAACTGTTTAGACCAATGAATAGACAATGCTTCAACTGGTTTGTATGCCTGTATAAAAACTGGCCTCAAAGAACTGCCCTTTGTGCGACCAGAATGAAACCTTTTGCATTTCTTCAGTCTTGTTCCCTCAACTCAACTTATTTCTAGAGCACTTTCAACAAACCAAAATGGGTACCAAAGTGCTGTACATAAAAACACATAAAACACATGCAAACATACCAGAACCAAAATACATAAACTCACAACGCATGATTAAAAGCTAAAGAAAATAAGTGTGTTTTCAGTGACCTCTGAAAAGACTCAAAAGTTGGAGCTGTTCTTAAGGAGATCGTCTTGGAGCTGCTACTGACAAAGCTCTATCACCTCGACATTTCAAGCGTGATCGTGGAACTTGCAAATAGAGTCGATCCTTGGAGCTGCAAGAAAATTAAATCTTGAAATTGGGTCTTGAAATTATTTTTATTCTGAAAGGTTATCTATATTATAACTGTATATTTTGTAGGGATGTGAACCTACACTGGTCTCATGGTTCGGTTACGTTTATCATGCCATCGATTCGGTTCAATTCGATATCTCGGTGCATCGACGAGGCTTTCCATACATAATTAGATTTTTTTTTCACAACACGAGTTTTTTTTGATTAAAATCTATGAATATATTAATATTTATATATTATTTGTAATACAATTTTGTCCTTTAATACAAGCAGTCAGATATATGAACTGTACCTTTAATTTGACCTGCTCAAAGAAAACACTCCTTTTGAATGTATCAAACAAAACTCCAATACATGCACAGAAGACAGCATGAGCATTTATAGCAAATAAACTAATGTAAATATTATCCCGCTTGCTTTTTGAGCACTGTCAAACGAGGTCTTACACCCCTATGATTGGTCGTTGTCTTCACCCGCTCAACAGAAAGGGCTGCGATTGGCTTTAGAAATGAAAGCGATGTTCACCAATGAGTGACGCGGGACGAACAGCCGCGGTTACAGTCTATATGCGCATAATACGCGGTTATCACAGGTAATCCATAATAGACACAGTGAAGAAAACTTGCACATCAGGCACGCTCGTGTCTGGATCCACAAGTATCGCTTTAACAGCCAAGAGGAAAGGAAAAGTTACCTCACAAACACACCTGCGGATCAAATGTCCAAAGTGAGAGAGAGAGAGAGAGAGAGAGAGAGAGCGAGAGAGAGAGAGAGGCAGAGATGGAGTTTTACAGCATCTCCCTATGAAATAGCAGCTCGTGTGCTGTGCCTTCTTAAAGGGCCACGAAACCCCCTGTCTCAGCAGGGTGTTTTCACACCTCTGTTTTGAAAAAAGTCAGGAAAGTTGGGCGTGTCCAGCTCTGGGAGTGTGGGAGTGTCGGGGGAGGGAAAGAGGATAAGATTTGCATAGGAGGGAGTTTCCATTTGGGCACGCGCTAAGTTTCACAGGCAAAACAAACAGAGGCTGATTTGATACCGCATGGCGAATGAGAGAAAAAAATCCTCCGCATTTCTCTGTAACTTATGTACTCGGTAGGTAGCGTCAGAAAGCCGTGTGTGTATAGACTATCTGGTCACAAAATGCAGCGAAAATCCTGCACGACGGGAATAGTTTGTGTTTACATGTTTACACTCGGAGAGCAGCATTTAAACAAAGGGCAGTCCACTGCAAACACTTACCAAATCTGTAGACAGACAATCAAACTGGAGCTTTGTCTTATTAAAAGGAGATGAGCGGCAAATCCGGATTTCACCATTTCCAGATGAGAAAAAGCTCTCGGGTAAAAATGTTCCTTACAAACGCGTTTCTGTCGCGTGTCGCGTGCACTATAATCCACAAGTGAGTCCAGCTGCTCTCTCATAAAGGGAAAATTAAAACAAAACCTTCGTTGCAACACACTAATAACACCTACGACTCTTGTCTTGAAATTTTTGTACTTTCACTTGTTCTGGCAACACAACGTGGCGTCTCTCTGCCGTCTGAACAGTGTAAACTGGTAAACAGTCTCCGGAGCTATCATGCATATTAATGAAGTTTCGAGTCATACACAATAGAGCGCGCTGATTGGTTTGAAGCACGTCTTTGTCATGAATTAATGCCGCACACTCAGATACGTCAGAATGTCCTCTAAAAGACAGACAGCCACTCTCCAGGCTGGATTTACACCTAAGTATCTAATGGCCGTGACGCAGCTTCAAAAATTCGTTTCAAACCGGAAGAACGAATTTGCTCAAAATAACGCAAAAACAACCAATTTTCACTTTTTAGTGCAATATATGTGTCCTAATAGTGTTTATAGCAGCGTGGGACACACATATGACTGTCAACAGCTCAAAAAATGTGTTTTGGTGTTTCGTGACCCTTTAAGTGTCAATGAAAGACTTTCCAGCAAACTCAATTCAGTTATCAGTTAAATTGTGCATAATTACCTACCTTTTAAGTAGTAGGAGCGTTTTATTTACTCGCCCTCGCCTCCTTCGCCATAGTATTCTACTACGACATCACACATAGATGATAAATGACGTCAGTACGTAATAACTGATTATGCTCTATTACTGAACCGATATCGAATTGTCCCCATCTGCATCGCGGTGCACCAAAGAAACAATTAATTTTGACACCCCTAATATTTGTCTGATTTGTCTGTGTTCATTTGTATATGCTCATTTGCTCACGAACCTGATAAGAACAGCCTTTCCTCAGACAGTTCCTCTGGAATCTGCCACTGACTCTGATGCATGTATAGTGGTTAAAAATGAGATCAAATGTGTTCTTTCTTCATCTAAATGCCAGTTTAAATTGTATTCTTTATCTTTATATTCATTTAACTTTAGCTTCATTTTACCTCAAAGCCAGAAATCAAAAAGCAAACACAAATGAATGAAACAAAACTAAGAACACATTCACCATGATTATACCAATGCTTTAAAGTGAAACATACTGCATGCTGTTTTGCCTGTTTGGTGCTTAATGAGACCTGAGAAAGTAAAAAGTGCATTATTGGTGTGTCTCACCCTTCTGCCCTGCTCTTCAGTCCGGTAAGCGTGGCGGTACAGACAGGAAAACACAGCACCAGGAGGCATGAGCTCACTGCTCTCATTCCAGCCCGGTGTGTAGCAAAGCCTGGACGCGTCGTTCTGACATTTACGGTATAAGATAGGATCAAGCCTAAAGGGGAATAAGAAAAAACAAAGTGGAGTAGAAAATCAGTCATATGCAGGAACAGATGATTTAAACCTAAAAAAAACACTGCAAAATATCAAAATGAAAGTAGAATTAGATCTAAATAAATACATCAATGCTTCACTAAACCACACTAAGGCCCAATCCCAATTCTACCGCTTAGCCCTTCCCCTTACCCCTACCCCTCGTTTTGCGCGTTCCCTTCAAGGGGTAGGGGTGTCCCAATTCTCTTTAGCTTGAAGGCGTAGGGCTAAGGGGAGGGGGTAGATAGCCCTTCGAATGAAGATTTTTCAGGAGCACACTCGAAACGGAGGGGTAAGAAAATTTCCCAGAATACACCTGCCACAACGGCAGTTTCACTGCACTCGGAAGTAGGGAGATCCACAAATTAGTATTTTTTGTCATTATTATACATTTTTACGACAAACAAACACATTTCAATATATTAATAACTGCGTTTGTGTTTTACCATCATGCTTTATAAAAAAAAAACACCGCTAAATTTTGTGATCTATAATCCATAATCATAACTCCTGTACATCAGTCCCACAACATTCTGTCACTCGATGACACTCGAATACCCTGTCAGAGCAGTCTAGTGGCTGAAAATAAGTTTTTAACAGTGTCTGCTACAATGTTAATGTTGTTTTCATGTGTTTACATAGATGAATACGGCCACTGTGTAAATGCGCAGCATAGTTACGATCTTATTGGCACATTAGATTGTTATGATAACATAATATATACCTTCAGTGATTTCCTGATGATAAACACCAAAAAATAACATAACTGGAATAACTACAGCAGTCGCCATCGTCTGATCTCATGTGAAGCAAGAGATCGCAATGACATATGATGATGTGTGCAGGTGCTGCTGAAGTGCTGTCACAATTCTTAGGGCTAAGTTTGGAAGCCCTTCCCCTTAACCCTCGGTTGTAAAGGCCAAGGGGAAGGGGTAGGGGTACAAAAATAGAATTGGGATTGAGCCTAATGCCTAGTTCACACTACAGGATTTTAAGCCTGATTTGAGCCAGATTTGGAAGTTAACGAGCTCACCGACAGATCGGGCTGTGATCGGGGAATAATCTGCGGGTGCTCGGCGCTCGACAGTCTTTATGTGTGAACTACTGAACAACACGTCAAAGAGGCTCGCTGAAGCGTCGCCGACACCTCGCAGACGGAAATTCAATATTTAGCATGCTGAATATTCTAGAGCAGTCGGCCGACTCGACCCCACGTGTGGTCAGATGTAGTAACGAGCTGCAGCCAATGAGAGAGCATATCAGCATGAGCTGAATGGCCGTGTGTTCAGGAGCTGAACAGAAACGTCTGTGATTGTGGACATCCGTTATGTTAATGTACAAAATAAACCTGATTTAACGTCCACAAACCGGGATTGAAGCATCTTCTTTTATAATTGTACTGACATGCGGCTGTGGTGATAAAGTAAAGAAGGTAAAATGGCTGTAATTCATTATAAACATGCACTTTTAAAAACGTTTTAAACTTGTAAAACTCATTCTTGGTCACATTTGATGATGATTGATGATCACAAAGAGCTGAACAGATCTTTTAATCCCAGTTGCTTTGCGCACGTCCTGTCTTGTTGATATGATTATACTAGGGCTGTCAAACTTAGCGCATTAACGCACGCGATTAATTTGAAATATTTAACAGGTAAAAAAATAAATAAAAATTACACAATTAACGCAGTTGCAGTTTTTTTTTATTTCCTGTTGTGGCCGGCATGTGTTTAACCTGCAAAGAAATATGGATAAGACCAAGGAAGCGATTTTAGAAGGAAAGTTTCAGTATAAAATAATTATGTTGCATCACCAGGCTATCCAGAGTTTCCTCCAGAGTTTAATGCAATTTCGGGTGTTTCATTTTTAATCTTTAGACTTTAACTGCAGTTCAGCAGTTTACTTTCATTCAGCAACATGTTATTAGAGGAAAATTAGAAGTAAGGACTGCTGTAAGAGTGCTGTATTAATGGATTTTGATACCGCATGGCAAACGGAACGAAAAACCTCCGCATTATAGGACTCGGGTGGTCCTTTATGGTAATCAAAAATCACTGTTTACATGGTAGACTCTTAATCAGAGTATTATCTTAATCATAAAATCGGAGTATTGGTGTCCATGAAAATGTACTCAGTGAAAGTGCCAGATGATGTCGCCATCTGTCAAAGACAGCCCATTCCTCTGTCCAGGGGCGCCTGCAGGAATTTACTCCAAGGTACGCACAAATCCAGCACCGCCCGCCTCCTTCCCCCAATCATGTCAAGAAACACTGATGCTTACTGTCAAAGGCTACATTATTTAAGGGCATTCCTTACGACATAATTCGTTTCCTTTTTAATTTTAACATTTCGTTGAAATCTAAATGTAATAAAAGCACATCAGCACCAAGGAAAAATCAGACGCAAGACGTAATCTTTAAAATGATGACATATTAAAAAATGTGTAAATATATGACTGAAGATTGTGATGCAATAGTGAAGCATTAATTAAATCCTTACTTTCCACTGACCGAAAATCATCCACAGTTGGGCTCAAACTAAAATATAATTTGTATATTTTTCTTGGACAAAAAATCTTTTTAAAACGAATTTTGTATATAGTTTGTCTCTTTAAAGTAGTTTATACTGTTTAATAATCATTCTTAATTATGTCATAAATAAAAAAAATAAAAAAAAGTGGCATTAATTCCCGCCCTCGCATGGTAGGTACGCACAGTGCATACAGCCGTAAAGCTGCAGGGGCCACTGCCTCTGCCTTTAAGTTGATTCCATGAGCCCTCAAATGTTTCATTAAGTTTGACTAAGTTACATTAAGGTTGATTAAGTTTTTCCCCCCTACACGTAACTTTTGTAAAGCGTCTGCTTCACGTTGCTGTGTCAGAATTCTTGCTTGTAAAATATAGCCATACTATTTAGTAAAAAGTAAGAAGTCTATAGTCTTTGGTACCTGCCTTTGATGTACCCCTTGGCCATATTGTCCCCCGATAATGTCAATAGACTGGACTGTCTTAGCAACTGGCTAAATGTGAAGGAAAACTAAGCAAAATTGTTTCTACTTTATAATTAATGTTCTCAACTCGCAATACAACTTTACAATGAGTACAATTGTTTTTATTCAATACTGTATTATTATAATAATTCTCCACTTTCCATATTTGCAATGCCTGTATTTTGGATATTTTTGTAGTCCACTTAGAATCCAACATGGAAATCATTTTTGTTTGTTATGGGCATTGATTGTTTTGAAATTCAAAAGGCACATACATGCTTGTGTTTTTATTTCTGTAATAAATAGGGCTTTGCGTGATTAATCATGATTAATTACAAAAAGTGTGATTAATTAGTTAATTTTTTTTAATCAATTGACAGCCCTAATTATACGTGTTACTAAAGAGACATGTTAATACGCGGCTGTCAATCAATTCGGTGGGCGGGGAAACCGCACTCCTACATCACGTTGCGTCGGCCTCAAAATGGGAGGGATTTGGATCCTATTTTAACGTCAAGAAATAAAAAAAAAGAGACTTACTGTGTTTATATCTCCCCAATATGACTGTGGACACACTATACCTACACACATTTTGTCCAAACAGCTTCTAAATGATGATTTTTATTATAGATCCCCTTTAAAAAAAAAAACCCAGCACTAAGGGACTTACCAAACTTTGTGAATAGATCTCTTCAATGCATTCAGTGCTCAGCTGCATGAATCGCCATCGAAAACCCGCTTTACATCAAGCTAAAATTGCCATGACAATTGCGAACAGAATGAACAGTCTCTCTAGGGCTGTAACAAACAAAGCCAGCCTGTCACAATGGACCATCAAACCAAATCGCTGCTTTCAAACAGCTCTAATTAAAAACCACTTGAATCTAATGGGCTGTGAATGAAGTTATGAGCATCTAATGGTTTTATTATAATGGCACTGTGTGGGCATTTTCTCAAAGTGAACAGATGAGAGAAACACAGTCAAGGTCGCAT
This sequence comes from Danio kyathit, assembly GCA_903798195.1. Classification (NCBI taxonomy): domain Eukaryota; kingdom Metazoa; phylum Chordata; class Actinopteri; order Cypriniformes; family Danionidae; genus Danio; species Danio kyathit. The sequence goes on along the minus strand of LR812536.1, from coordinate 10,386,612 downwards.
CAAACTGAGCTACTGAATGGCCTTTGACTGACTGGATTTGAGCTACAAGATTCGACACAAAACACACTTGAAAACCTTGACATGAAGGGGGTTTTGAAGAGTCTTATTTTTGTGTGAGCGTCAGTAAGGTCAGGTAAAGAGAAGAGGAAAAGTAAAGGTTAGTTTGATTACTTCCAGTCTCTTGAAATGAAGTACTGAAGCTCCAGCAGCCGGTTTTCGCAGTCCTGCACCATCTTCTCAGTGTAAAGGTGTTCCATTAAACAAGACAGGATCCTACACATACATACAAAGACAGGGTTTAAACCATCGCTTTCATCAAAGAAAACAAGAAACAATAAAGAAAACACAGATATTTTGTTTTCTAAATGACATCAATGAATAAAATAAATAAATTAAATAAATAAATAAAATGTAAAAAGATAATAAATAAAGAAAAACATTAAATAAAACATTAAATAAAAACATATTAAATTAAATTTAAAAATAGAATAATAAATAAACAAACAAACAAATAAATAAATATAAAATATAAATAAATCAAACAAAAATCAAAAAAAAAATCAAACAAAAATAAAACGTAATTTTTTTTATTAAAAAATAGAATAATAAACAAACAAACAAATAAATAAATGCTAAATAAATAAATATAAAATATAAAAAAATAAATAACAGTAATAAATAAAAAATAAAACAAAAATAAAACCTAAAATAAAAAATAATAAATAAATAAAAAATAGAATAACAAAAAATTAACAAACAAGCAATAAATAAATAAAAAAGTTAAATAAATATATATAAAACATAAAAAATAAATAACACTAACAAAAAAAACAAAAATAAAACAAAATAAAAAATAATAAATTCAATTTATAAAACGAATAAATAAATAAATAGATAAAATGTAAAATAAGCAAATATAAAACATTAAAAAATAAATAATAACAAAAAAAAACATAAAAATAAAACAAAATAAAAAATAAAATAATAAATAAATAAGTAAATAAACAAACACAAACAAACAAATAAATAGAATGTAACATAAATAAATATAAAACATTTATAATACAACAAATAAATAAATTAAAATTAAAATAAATAAAAAGGAAAAATAAAATAAAATAATAAAAATGTTTTCGAAAATCAATGACAATGATTTCTAATAAACTTTATCACTAAGCAAAATCCACAACTATGGATTTTTGGGCATTATACCTAATTTTATTTTATTTTTTCAATTAAACCCTTTTTATATTAAAATTATAGTCGTTATATTATGCCGAAAATTATTTTTGTTAAGGGCAATATACTGCGCTGTTTTGTCAACAAATTTAAAATAAACATAAAAGAGCTGACAAGCTGACATTTAAGCATCAGACAGTATCAAAAAAAAATATGCGTCTTAAGATTAAATGATAGCAAAGGCAATATAATTAACACAAATTAAATAACTAAAAATTACCATGTACAATTTATTGCTCAGTGTAATACTAACCAACAATGTTTAATTATTAAAACGGCAAATTAAAAAGATAATAAATAAATTAAATTACAAGCCTCGGTCTCTTCAGATGCAGATATTGTTTAAAAGATAACAAAAATAAATATAAAAATATATACATTTTTATATAAATATAAAACTAATTAAATACTGTACTTTCCAATGCAGACCTTTTAACAAATTGTATTAAAAATAAAATCAACCAAACAACATAAAATTGCTACATGCATTTTGTTTTGTTAAATCTTTCAGTGTAAACACTGTGTAGTTACAAATAAAATCAAATAAGCATCCATGATACAGCACTTTTAGTAATACACAGTGTCTCCTCCAATACAAACATTTATCATACCCTTCATTAAAATAGCATCAAATATGTACCATTAAACCCTTTTTCTGTATTAAATAGCCTCATCAAAAACACAAAGACTGCATAAACCGGAGTTTTTGAATATGCTTGAATTATTTATCTTCCTCTTAGTAAGAGACTGACACATTTATGCTCCACACACATTTAATTGGATTTGACGCTCTCCTCTAAATCCACTGCAGTTTAACACTAGTGCCTGTGAGAGAAAGACTCAAAAACGCTTTAAGCGAAGCTTCAAATCAAAAGGAATGATCTTTACAGGAATCTTAGTTTCCTGAACACTGATGAGAGAGTAAAAAAACAGCAGCGTTACAAGCTTTCATTCATTCATTTTCCTCCGGCTAAGTTAGTCCCTTTATTCATCAGTAGTCACCACAATGGAATTAACCGCCAACTTACCCAGCATATGTTTTACACAGCGAATGCCCTTCCAGCTGCAACCCAGTACCGGGAAACACCCAAACACACTCATTCACATCCACTCAAATGCTACGGCTAATTTAGTTTACCCAATTCACCTACATAACGCATGTGTTTGGACTGTGGGTGAAACCGGAGAACCCGGTGGAAACCCACGTCAACACGGGGAGAAAATGCAAACTCTACACAGAAATGCCAACTGAGCTAGCCGAGACTCAAACTAGCGACCTTCTTGCTGTGAGGCAACAGTGCTAACCACTGAGCCACGGTGCCACCCCACTGAAGCTTTCCTGCCTACATTTTGTAAAAATGATTAAAATGACTCACATTGGGTCTCCGTTCCGGATGTGTTTGCAGGCCGTCTGGATCACAGACTCACAGGCTTCATTTAAAGCTCGATCGATGCGGTAATCAGCACCAGGGTCTGCTGACTGGATGAGCGTCTGAAGCTACAGGAGACACATTTTGATCATAATAAAAACATTGATTTTAAAACATGTTAATTTAGCAGTAAATCAGCATATTATAGTGGTGTGACGGATCACAAATCTCATGGTTCGGATCACATTATGGTTTTTTTAGTCACGAATCGGACCATTTTTCGGATCAGGCAAAAAGGGGAAGAGACAAATGTAATTTGCTTTCCATTTATTACAAAAACAGCCCAAGACACTTTTGGTTTTAACAAACAGAACTTAAAACCTGTAATTTTATTAAAAATAAAATGAAGAAATAATCAGCCGAATAAAAATAAATTCCCTGTTACTACTACTGTTGCTGATAACGCTAAATCTAACATTATAATTTGTACAACCCATATTTATTTTTAGTCTCATTTTCAATAATTGATTCAGTTAATCACTCATAAAACATGGTTCATTGCTGGATGAATCATTTTTAAAGAATTATTCAATGGCATATTTTTCATGGCCTCCTATTGGTTAAATAATGTAATTGCCAGTGGTGTAAAGTAACTAATTACAAATACTCAAATTACTGTAATTGAGTAGTTTTTCTCAGGATTTGTAATTTACTGAGTAGTTTAATAAATGTGTACTTTTACTTTCCCTTGAGTAGATTTTTAGTGCTGTATCTGTACTTTTACTCCACTACTTTCCTTCAACCTGCAGTCACTACTTTATTTTTCCTGTCCATGGGGATTAGAAAAATCAGTCCTGTGATTCCTGTCCAATCAAATCGCACATACCGTAGAAGGTAAATTGCATCATAATGAACTACCTCAAGACGTGTGCACTTTATAATTGGAGCAAACTGATTGGAAGTATTAAAAGTGTTCATGAAGATGTTCAAAATCTTTACGCGCATTGACCCAGAGACTGTTTAGATGCATGTCACTGAGGAGAAGAAGACGGGTGTTTACTGTATGAAGACAGAAATGGCCTTAAACCCCCAGCAGGCACAGGACGTCAACATGACGTCTGATTGCTGTTGAACCCTAACTTCATGGGGACTTTGCATTTTGTTTGGAAATGAAAATCGGGTTGACATAAGAACTCAACGTCAGGCCAATGTCAATGTCAATGTCCAATGTCCAACCAAATATCAACGTCTAATGATGTTACAGCTTGACATTGTGTGAACGTTACCCCTATGACATCTATCAGACGTTGGATTTTGGTTGCCGTACCTGATGAATAAATGTCAGTATTTGACGTCATATATGACGTTGGTTTAAGATGTTGGCTCGAGTTGGATTTTGGTCACTTTCTAACAACCTAAAATCACCCAAATATCAACATCATTTAACATCATTATTGACATCAAAATAACGTTGTCCTTAGCTGCTGGCTTGACAATTAATTTTGGTCACCTGACATTATAACCTAAATCTAACCTAATATTAACGTCTCATGATGTTGTGTGCCTTCCGGGCAATAACTAAATGCACTACAGAATGTTACGTTTACACACACATGCACAAATTACATCTAAACACATCAGCTTTTGACAGCATATACTCACCGCTCTTGAGTACTTTTAAAAGGGCTATTTTTTACTCATACTTTGAGTAATATTTAAAACAGATACTTTTACTCTACTTGCACTACATTTTTAGGCAAGTAATGGTACTTTTACTTGAGTATAATTTTTCAGTACTCTTTCCACCACTCGTAATTGCTGCTTACAAATTTTATTTTTGAGCATCAACTTTTTAATTTTAAGATTTTAATCTTTATCATGAACATCAGTGGTTTTATCTAAACTATAAACTGTTATCCCAGTACTTCAGTGTTATTTGACTGTTTGTAAACTAAAGACAGAATCTCTTTCTTGATTTTTGCGTTTTCAGATTTAAATTCAGCGATTTGAAGGATTAATAAACATATGCAAATCACCATCATTTATAATTGATGTTGCGTGGGTGCTGAGATCCCGATCTTTTAATGATTAATCGTGCAGCTTACACTGAATGCATTATTGCAGGCTAAACAAGTAGTGACAGAAAACACCTTTAATAACCTAAGAAACCCACGACATCCTGAATAACCTACCACAACTTCTTCCGTCATCATTACATTTTACAGGAAAGCCTAAATGCTTTCATGCATGTGATTTGAATGACATGAGAGGCGATCTCTCTGCGATCATTACAAATTTAGTAAAGTTAAAAAAAAGTATTAATCCGCACATGTTCTGAACCGTGGGTTGTGATTTATATGCAACTGTGATCCGTTACAGCACTAGCATATTACAATAGTTTCTGAAGGATCA
>LR812536.1:10141591-10376591 GCA_903798195.1 Danio kyathit | reverse complement strand
CGATATATATATTTCTGGAGAGCGCCAAATATGTCCCAGAAGGTACGTTTTTTTTGCAGTATTTGTTTTCGCAAAACCACCAGAGGGTGCTGTGTACAATTTTTTTAGATCTCAAATTTCTCTTGCAAGTGCCATTCGCGCCTGCTGTTCTGGCGTAAATCCACCAGAGGCCGCTGTCGACTGACTGACTAACCGATCGTCTGACTCACCCTCCTTCTCTAAACCCAACCAATAGTGTCTTCAAAAGCACCGATTGACCCGCCCACCCACTTCCCTAAACTCACAAAATGTTTTCAGATTTTACCACATTCTCATGCTGTTATTTACTTGTTTATTTTATTTTTTGGCTTCTGTTTTTGGAACCGTTCTTCGCTGAACTCGAACTCCTCTCTGCGTCTCAACTCTGCCAACGCAAACAGCGAGCTAACTGGACAAACTGGTCACAGCGGAAAAGCTGTCCGTATGGAGGAAAGCGGTCAGCTGGTAAGCGCAAAAAGGAACGGCGTCATACCGCCCCGTAGCGTTCGTTTTAAAGACAAAATGCAGCCATACGTACGTTCTGGCTACATAATTCACGATCTCCAGAAATGTATATAGGGGTACGTTTTCAGAATGAGCCTATGTTGAAATAAATAGCGCTTTATGGTTTCTCATTAGAGTTTAACAGTATTGAAGTACAGAAATTCATACAGTGTAAAAAAACAACACTGCGTAGTCTTTATTGTATTAAATAATTAAACAAAATGTTACCATTGTTAAAGCGGCAAACTTTTATTTTCTTGTGCTCAAATGGTTTAAATTAGCTTGAAATCTTACAGTTACAGGCCTTAAAACCCCATCCAAATAAAATACTTTCATTTTATTAGATTAGAGTTAAACTTGGCAATGACTCCACAAATCACGTTCTGAACTCTCTTTTCTGGTTGATTATAATCCCAACTTGACATTGCAGATCCTGCGATGTGATTATTGCAGATACAAAATTCGATATCGATGCTGAAATGATACATTGTGCAACCCTAGTTCTGACACAATTTTGCTTTTATTTTAAGATATTCATTTATTCATTCATTCATTTTCTTTTCGGATTAGTCCCTTTATTAATCAGGGGTCGCCACAGCGGAATGAACCGCCAACTTATCCAGCATATATTTTATGAAGCGGATGCCCTTCCAGCCACAACCCATCACTGGGAAACACCCATACACCATACCTGTCAACACTCCCGTTTTTCCCGGGAGTCTCCCGTATTTCAGACCCATCTCCAGTATTGTTTTGTCTCCCCCCCCCCAATAGAAGTCATCTTATATCCTGATCAAATTAAGTCATTTAACGGATTAGGGCTGGGCAATTTGGCCTAAAATTTAAATCTCAATTAATTTGAACTCTATTGTGATTAATAAACGATTATTTTATTTATTTATTTATTTTATTTTATTTTATAAAAATATGCCGTCTCAAGGCATCTCTGGCGCAGCTTCCAATCATCTTCAATGTAGTGCAAACGTGCGACGTGTAGTTACATTTTGTGAGAGGTGCGCAGATATGCGACCCCGCGAAGGCTGCCATACCAATACCCATGTGTTCAATGCAGAAGTATAAATCAGCCCTAATAGAGCGGGGTCAAGTGACTCCACATGCGATAGGGAAATTGAAAAAATTGACCAGGAAAAATTAGATCGATTATAGGTTCTGAATGTTGAATTTCAATTACTTGCCCAGCCCTATAGCAGATGCTTTTGTCCAAAGTGACTTAAAATTGAAGAGGCATTCAGAGATTCAACAAGAAGAGGCAATACACACAACAAGTGCTTATTATACAAATGAACTGTTGGTGCTCAGAGAATTAAATGCTAGAGTAAGGAGGGTTTCTACAAGTGGTTTTTCTTGCCCACTCACCTGTGTGAAGCACACTTCATAAATGCACTGTTTATTAAATGTTTTTTTAATGTTTTTAAACGTTTGTTTAATGTTTTTTAAACATATGGAGTGATTGTAAGAAAGTGTCCGGTGCAAATGTGCAAAACTTGTGCAAGTGTTGGTTAAAATGACAGAGAGATAAAAAAAAGAGTGTGTTTACAGGTGGTTTGTCAAGCCCACTCACCTGTGTGAGGCACACTCAGAATTGCATATTGTTTTGAGGTTGTCTTGTGGTGTGGTGGTGGATCATAACAATATATGTGACAATATAGCACATTTTCTGAAAATTCAGCAAATTAATAGTTTATACATACAGTTCAATTCAAAATGATCAGCCCTGATCAAAAATATTTCCCAAGTGTTGCTTAAAGGAGAGAAGATTTGTTTTTAATTTACATTTTTAAACATCATAGTTTTAATAACAAATTTCTAATAACTAATGTATTTTATTTTGCTAGCTACTAGTATTCAGATTAAAGTGTCATTTAAACACATAACTAGGTTAGGTTAACTAGTAGGGTTGGGCCGACAGACGATGTCATCGTCCATCGCCGATGGCTGATAAACTTCACGATGCTGAGCCGGCATCGTGATCCATCGCCCCACCCCACATGTATATTGATATATAACTTATTATTTACATGTCATCTTAATAGCAATAACGGTCTTTTCATGAGCTGTGTTATATTATACTTATAGCTGCTGTTTGCACGGCTGACAGCATCGTGAGGATTAAATACATCGTGAGGATTATACAGCACCTCTCGCGCTTAAAATGTGTAGATTCAGTGGCAAACGCTGTTACCTGTAAACCCCGTCCCACAAACTTTACAGTGAATGGCTTTAGTTATTTTCATAGCGGACTTGAAGCCACTGGAAGTCTTTTATCCACTCTTGGAAAAGTGTAAATGGTGGATTAACATTCAGCATATGATCACTAATAAGATGTGCCATTATTTAACTTTAGGTGGTTTCTAAAACTAAATCTGTTAGTGTTATATTCAATCTCTCATCTTCAGCGCGTCACATTTCGGCGGCTGTTGCTCCTGTCATGTGAAGGCAGAAGGCGTTGACTGAGTGATTGACAGCTGATATTAACCAATCCATTTGCGTTCAGTTCTAGCAAAGTGGGCCAATAGGAAGAGCACAAAGGCGGCGCAAGCATTATGGGCTTTTTCACTTCAGCAAGTTCACACGACAACTGTTTTAATCTGTTCCTGAGCGCTGCGTTTGGTGTTTTAGGTGCAAAGATGCATTCTGCATAAATGTCTCCTAAATCCGTGCACGCGGTGATGATTTTGCAGTGAAAACAGGTTGCACGGTAAAAATGTATGCATTAGCACAAATGCTTTCAAATACATATTTTAGGTCGCATAAAATATCAGATGCAAGTGTGACCAAAACGGTCGAGCTCTAGCATCTTTACTTGTTATTATGTCTTCATAATAATAATAAAATAAGGAAGTTACCATTAATCACAATACAAATTACAGTGAACTCCAAACGAACTCTCGTCTCGTCCACCAGCTGTGGGGAAAAGCCATTATAAGGACACAGATCACTCCGCCTGATCATGCCAGAGTCCCGCGGAAAAAAAGTGATTGACAGGTGGTAATTTGTGAGTAACTTTATTTATTTATTTATGGTTTGGTCATGGGTAAAGCAAAGACCATGTGGGTCAGGTAGTGAAAACGATAGGCTACAATTATTAAATTTGTAATGAATTAATTTATATTTAACAACAAAGACCTCCACCCCGCCTACGACGACGATACCATCGTCCATCGCCGATGTTCATATTAGACATCGTACGATGCCAAATTTGTCAACATCGCCCAACCCTATTAACTAGGCAAAATATATTCAAGTTATTGGATAACAGTGGTTTGTTCTGTAGACAAAAAAAAAAACATATACATTTCTAATAATATTGACCTTAAAATTGCTTAAGAAAAACGTAAAAGCTTTGTAAAAATAAGAAATAAGACTTTTCCCAGAAGAAAAAAATATTATAGGAAATGCTGTGAAAATTTCCATTAGTATGTAAACATCATTTGGGAAATATTTGAAAAAGAATAAAAATTTCACAGGAGGACTAATCATTTCGACTTCAACTGTAAACCTAGAGTAGGAGACAGCATACAGATACAGATACAGCATACTGACACAAGATACAGTGCTAAGCATATTTGAGTACACCCCATTTTGAAAATGAATAGTTTGATCCATTTCTCAGTGAATATAGACAATGTATTTTGGTGCATTTAAACAAAACAGATTTATAAAACAGATATATTTATTAAAATAATATTTTAGTCAGAAACATTTAGAAACTGAAAGATAATACAATTAAATTCAAGCAAAATATTGCAAAAAAAAAAAATTACAAACTACAAAATTTCAACAAAATGTTCATTTTTTTGTTTCTCTTGATTTTTCCTCTTTTTTTTTTTTACTTAGTATTTAATATTTTTCTATAACATACATTTGGGTGTACTAGTTTTTAGACCGTTATCATAAGTTATTTTGTTAGATAAGCTCCAGATTTTTGACTAATCTAATGTATTTGCACAAATACTGTATAATATTGTATACTGTAGCTTCCTATTACAAATATGAATGTAAAAGATTGTGAGGGGTGTACTTATATATGCTGAGCACTGTAGCATAAAATGAGCACTTAAAACAACACAAAACACTGCTTCCATTGCATTGGTGTTTCCCTCTCATAATCAGTTCCATCAAACTCAATACTGTAAATCAATAACAATAAATGTGCCGCACCTTTTCTGACATCGCTTCCTCAAATTTATGGTTGAACAAGCATTTGTACACTCTGCCCTCTCCCACTTGGGTCTGCAAAAAAAAAATCAGAAAATACATAAACATTCCTAATCTACTCATCGTCATGCCATTCAAGATGTACTGTAGGTCAGTGTTTTTATTGAGTGGAACATTAAAGAGGATTTTGAGCTCTATAATCTTTAAGTAAATGACTAGCTTTACTAGTGAAAAAAAACAACAACAAATGCAAGCAAACTAAAATTAATACTTGTGTCTCTTGATGATAAATTATTTAAAGTATTTCAGTATGAAGTGAAACAATTGGCTTGTATGACAAACTGAGCATTATTTACAACGTTATTACCTTTAATCCACGTGCTCGGCACACAGTCCTGTTCATTACGAGACACTAGTGTTATTTTTGTTTTGCCTGCATGTGTTTTTTTAACTCTCAAAACGATGCCATTATATGATTATATGACCTAATGAGATGTCTGAACTGTCTAAGCTAACCGAGTGTATCAAAGATGTTAAAGACTGGATGACCAACAATTTTATTCTCTTAAACTCAGACAAAACAGAATTATTACTTATCGGGCCTAAATCCTGTACACAGCAGTTCTCACAACTGGACCTGCAACTAGAGGGATACAAAGTTAGCGTTAGCTCTACTATAAAAGATCTGGGTGTCATATTAGACAGCAATTTAACTTTCAAAAATCATATATCCCATGTCACAAAAACTGCTTTCTTTCATCTGAGAAATACTGATAAATTGCGAAGTATGCTATCCATATCAGATGCAGAAAAGCTAGTTCATGCTTTCATGACTTCTAGGCTGGATTACTGTAATGCTCTGTTTGCTGGTTGCCCAGCATCCTCTATTAACAAACTCCAGCTAGTGCAAAATGCAGCTGCCAGAGTTCTTACCAGATCTAGAAAATATGATCATATCACCCCAATTTTATCCTCCTTACACTGGCTGCCTGTTAAGTTTCGTATTGAATTTAAAATATTACTCCTTACCTATAAAGCTTTAAATAATCTAGCTCCTGTATATCTAACCAACCTCCTGTCTCGCTACAACCCAACCCGCTCTTTACGATCTCAAAACTCAGGGCTTCTGGTAGTAGTCAAGTAAAGGGGGTCGAGCCTTCTCATTTATGGCCCCTAAACTCTGGAATAGCCTTCCTGATAATGTCCGAGGCTCAGACACACTCTCGCTCTTCGCATCGATGGATTTGCTCTTCAGTGTTTGGACTCTCAGTAGTGATTATTAACCCACACTGAACTGAGCTAAACTGAACTGAACTTAATCTCTGAAAACTGAACTGACTTTGTTTCAATTCACTATAATCTTCCATGTGAAGCTGCTTTGACACAATCTACATTGTATAAGCGCTATCCAAATAAAGATGAATTGAATTGAATTGAATGATTCTACTTAGCACCATAATTTCGACATGAGGACTGGTACATTAACAGTATTTCCATTTCTTTTTAGGAACAAAACATTATATTTTAGGTTAAACTATCCCTTTAAGAATGATCATTTCAGGTCAATCAGGAGATATTTAACGCTTCATGTTCCTCACGTTTGATATATCCACACATCGGCCCGTGTTTCATCCTACACTGCGTTGTGCTAATCCTGCTATTCTGACTCTCAGCACATGATGGACAGCTGTCGGTCATGTGACTCCGCCCCTTCACAATTACTGAACCAGCAAAGTATATACTACAGAAGTATGCAAATTAGATCATAGTATATTTTCCACTGCCTCTTCACATCCATCACTATAACTACAGTATTGGAGAAGCTGGCACTAGGCTTATGCCGGTCTCAATTTTTTTTAAATTGCTGGAACTTTTATCATGATATTGACATAAGATGCACATATAAAAACATGTTTTAAACTAATTAAATTTCAAAAAGATGATAAAGAGCAATAGGTAAAACTTTACAATGAAGTCTCATTAGTAAATGTTAGTTAATGCATTAAATCCAACGGTTGAATTTGATTCAAAGCCTGATTCCTCTGTCAAGCTCCTAAAGTTTGCAGACGACACCACATTTATCGGCCTCATTCAGGACGGTGACGAGTCTGCTTACAGACAGGAGGTTAAGGAGCTGGCTTTCTGGTGCAGTCACAACAACCTGGAGCTGAACACGCTCAAAACAGTGGAGATGATAGTGGTCTTCAGGAGAAACCCCCCTGCTCTCCCCCCACTGAGCATCATGGACAGCATTGGAGTCATTCAGGTTCCTGGGCACCACCATCTCTAAGGACATGAAGTGGGACACTCACATTGACTCCATTGTCAAAAAAGCTCAACAGAGGCTGTACTTTCTTCGTCAGCTGAGGAAGTTCAACCTCCCAAAGGAGATGCTGAAACAGTTCTACACCTCCATCATTGAATCAGTCATCTGCACGTCAATAACTGTCTGGTTTAGCTCAGCTACCAAATCCGACCTCCGAAGACTATGTCGAATAGTTCGGACTGCTGAGCGAATCATTGGTACAACCCTCCCTACTCGCCAAGAACTGTACTTATCCGGAGCGAGCAGAAGGGCTGCCAAAATCACTCTGGACCCCTCACACCCAGCACACTGCCTGTTTGAACTTTTACCTTCTGGTCATCGCTACAGAGCACTGCGCACCAGAACAGCCCGACACAGAAACAGTTTCTTCCCTCAGGCAATCCATCTCATGAACACTTGATGATAATAATTGTGGAACCAACATCACTACCTGCTATACACTTTTTTTTTATACACACATACACTTATTTAACAACACACTTTACATGCCAATTTGCACATAACAGCTGCACATATTATGTTGTATATAGTAATATATCTGTATATACTCTTGTCAATTTGTATATTGCATTCACTATTTTTTAAAATATATTTATTATCGGTTTCTTTATTTATTATATAATATTATATATTATATTATATTAATTAATATATTTATTATCTGCTCTTTCTGATTCTGATTTATTGTTATGTTAAGATTAATTTAAAAAATACAAAATAATTTTAGCAGTTATCAACTCCATTTAATAAACAACTTTTTGAATGCATAAGTATGCATTAACTAACATCATAATTAAATGAATTTAATTTAATTATCATCATATAAGATTAATAAATGCTTTTGTTGACTTTAGTTCAAATAGCTGATGTTAACAAATGGAGCTTTATGGTACAGTGCTGAAAAAACAAAAGCCCTATGAATACTCACAGAATTCTTATTATGTTATTTAGCAAGTTTGAATTTTTAATGTATGCATTTTTAATTATTAGTAGTAGTACTATTATATTCTTGAATTTGTTATGAAGCATGATGGGATGTGTTTTTATTCTTAATCATATTGTTTCTGTGAGATTTGTTTGTATGATGTGTCATGATGGCACTTCCCTAATTCGTGAGATTAATAAAGTTATTAACTTATTAAACTGGCATGGGAAAATGTTTGTTAGAAAAGGATAGCTTACCCAAAAATTAAAACCTTTTTGAAGTTTCTTTATCTTGATAAACACTGAACAAGATATTCTGAAGAATGCTGAAAACCTGTAACAATCGACTTCCATAGTGGGGAAAAACAAATACTATAAAAGTCAATGGTTACGGTTACCGGTTTCCAAAATGTTTCTAAATATCTTCTTTTTTGTTTCGCAGAACAATGACACTTATAAAGGGTTGAAAGTAATAAATGGTAAGAAATTTAATGACAATAAATAAAAAGGAAATAAATGACAGAATTTAAATTTTTGGGTGAACTATCCCTTTACAAACAACAAACACTCCCTTTACGAAAATCCCTTTACAAACAAACACTGCAAATACAACCAGAATATTCTTAAAAGGCATTCTAAAAGCTGAACTATTAAATAATTATTCTCTGTAGTTTTGAAGTCCCCTTAAAATCGATATTGTGCATGTTCATTATCACAATTACTGAATACTTTACGTGTAGCTGGCACATACATTTTCACAGAAGCGCTCGCGGTCGTCTCGGCAGGAGAAATAGAGGTATCGGTCGAGGTGGAAGTCGTCTGCTGACAGTTCGGCCACTCTCATGATTGACTTCTTGCATTGGTCTTTGATTTGATGAGCCTTGTCCTGCTGCTCAGCCTCTCTGACCAGAGCTCTTTCCAGACAAGCAATCACATCACCCTGGGAATGCAGGTCCTTACAGGAAGACAAAAAACACAGATTAGTCGGCTGAGGAACTCGGGATAGTTTGGAGGTTTATTTTGGGACAACAGATACAGGGAGTGCAGAATTATTAGGCAAGTTGTATTTTTGAGGATTAATTTTATTATTGAACAACAACCATGTTCTCAATGAACCCAAAAAACTCATTAATATCAAAACTGAATATTTTTGTTCTTGTTCTTCTGTGCTTTGTTTTTACTTTCTTGTAAGCGCTTTGGGTTTTAGAAAAGCGCGTTATAAATAAAATGTATTATTATTATTATTATACAGGCAGTGCAGAATTATTAGGCAAATGAGTATTTTGACCACATCATCCTCTTTATGCATGTTGTCTTACTCCAAGCTGTATAGGCTCGAAAGCCTACTACCAATTAAGCATATTAGGTGATGTGCATCTCTGTAATGAGAAGGGGTGTGGTCTAATGACATCAACACCCTATATCAGGTGTGCATAATTATTAGGCAACTTCCTTTCCTTTGGCAAAATGGGTCAAAAGAAGGACTTGACAGGCTCCGAAAAGTCAAAAATAGTGAGATATCTTGCAGAGGGATGCAGCACTCTTAAAATTGCCAAGCTTCTGAAGCGTGATCATCCAACAATCAAGCGTTTCATTCAAAATAGTTCAACAGGGTCGCAAGAAGCGTGTGGAAAAACCAAGGCGCAAAATAACTGCCCATGAACTGAGAAAAGTCAAGCGTGCAGCTGCCAAGATGTCACTTGCCACCAGTTTTGCCATATTTCAGAGCTGCAACATCACTGGAGTGCCCAAAAGCACAAGGTGTGCAATACTCAGAGACATGGCCAAGGTAAGAAAGGCTGAAAAACGACCACCACTGAACAAGACACACAAGCTGAAACGTCAAGACTGGGCCAAGAAATATCTCAAGACTGATTTTTCTAAGGTTTTATGGACTGATGAAATGAGAGTGAGTCTTGATGGGTCCGTGGCTGGATCGGTAAAGGGCAGAGAGCTCCAGTCCGACTCAGACGCCAGCAAGGTGGAGGTGGAGTACTGGTTTGGGCTGGTATTATCAAAGATGAGTTTGTGGGGCCTTTTCGGGTTGATGATGGAGTCTAACTCAACTCCCAGTCCTACTGCCAGTTTCTGGAAGACGCCTTCAAGCAGTGGTACAGAAAGAAGTCTGCATCCTTCAAGAAAAACATGATTTTCATGCAGGACAATGCTCCATCACACGCGTCCAAGTACTCCACAGCGTGGCTGGGAAAAAAGGGTCTAAAAGAAGAAAAACTAATGACATGGCCTCCTTGTTCACCTGATCTGAACCCCATAGAGAACCTGTGGTCCATCATCAAATGTGAGATTTACAAGGAGGGAAAACAGTACACCTGGTGAAAATAAATAATTGAAATGGGTATATATTTGTTTTTTGTTAAGTTGCCTAATAATTCTGCACAGTAATAGTCACCTGCACACACAGATATCCTCCTAAAATAGCTCAAACTAAAAACAAACTAAAAACTACTTCCAAAAATATTCAGCTTTGATATTAATGAGTTTATTGGATTCATTGAGAACATGGTTGATGTTCAATAATAAAATTAATCCTCAAAAATACAACTTGCCTAATAATTCTGCACTCCCTGTATATATGTATATATGTATGTATGTATGTATGTATGTATGTGTGTATGTATGTATGTATGTATGTATGTATGTATGTATGTATGTATGTATGTATGTATGTATGTATGTATGTATGTATGTATGTATGTATGTATGTATGTATATATATATGTATATATATATATATATATATATATATATATGTATATATATATATATATATATATATATATATATATATATATATATATATATACATACATACATACATAGTTGAAGTCAGAATTATTAGCCCCCTTTTGAATTTTCTTTTCTTTTTTAAATATTTCCCAAATGATGTCTAACAGAGCAAGGAAATTTTCACAGTATGTCTGATAATGTTTTTTCTTCTAGAGAAAGTCTTATTTGTTTTATTTTGGCTAGAATAGAAGCAGTTTTAAAATTTTTTAAAAGCCATTTTAAAGGACAAAATTATTAGCCCCTTTAAGCTATTTGTTTTTTATAGTCTACAGAACAAACCATCATTATACAATAACTTGACTAATTACTCTAACCTGCCTAGTTAACTTAATTAACCTAGTTAAACCTTTAAATGTCACTTTAAGCTTTACAGAAGTGTCTTGAAAAATATCTAGTAAAATATTATTTACTGTCATCATGACAAAGATAAAATAAATCAGTTATTAGAAATGAGTTATTAAAACTATTATGATTAGAAATGTGTTGAAAAAATCTTCTCAGGTAAACAGAAATTGGGGAAAAAAATAAACAGGGGGGGCTAATAATTCAGAGAGGCTATATATATATATATTTCTGATTTTTCAGCTTGCCTTGTGAAAAACACACCACTCAAGACAACCATAAGCAAATAACTTGATAATTAAATTCAAAAGCTCACTCACACACTCAGTCATTTAGTGTCACGCAGCTTAATGACAAAATAACTAGTGATATTTAAAAGCTGCAGAATGGGAGCTGTCATTTACTCAAGTAATAGTACCTAATTAGCGTACGGGCCGTGAACTAAAAGACGACTCAAGGATGTGTAAACCCACTAAGCAGCTATATATAATTTTCATTCCTCACTTGCCAGCTGGTATGTGTGGCAGTCTGAGCTTACTTGGGCTATTTTAAGTCAACAAGCAGACAAGTCTAAAGTTAACTTTTTTAATTTCAGCAGAGTGCACCCGGGGGAATGAGGCAAATGCGGAGAACGGGTGCCCAAGTCCCAGCATGCCCGAAGGAATGTGGATACTTCGGGAATGGCAGAGTCACTACTACACTCTGCCATCTGGCATCAAGCCAACATGCTATGGTTTCCCGAAGGGATATTCTAGAGCTCTGCGGTTGTACGTGGGTAAGAAGTCAAAGCGTTCGCTGCCATAGACCTTATTCAGTCTGCCATCTTGATGACTCCAAAATGAGGCTATGAGGGACAAAAATCCACTTTTGTTCAGCAGTCAAAACACACAAAATTTATAATTTGCCAAATTTCAAAAGGACAAAGAACTTTTGAAAACATGTATTGCTGAAATGAAATGAGACTAAGGACTTTTTAAGGTATAAATATTGCATTGTCTATTTAAAATACTTAAAGTATGATTTTTTTTATACATCTCTAAATTTACCCAATAACTAAACACAACGACTACCTTACTAACTATTAATAAGCAGCTAATCAGTAGTTTGAGCTAAAAGTCTTAGTCAATAGATAAATAAATTCTTATGTGATGATTCTGTAGTCGTGTGATTATTAGCAGTGGTGTAAAGTAACTGATAACAAGTTGTAAATATGAATTTTTTTCTCTTTGGAGTAGAAATGTGTATATTCCATACAAAGTATAAAGCTGATCGGTCTGTTATAATCACGTGACTATGCTTAATTTGTTTCTCTGAAATCTGATCCAGCACCTCATTTTTTTCAATCCCCCTCATCACACGCACCCCCACCCCGCTCTTCACTTTCGTTCGCGAGCCCCCTATCCAAACCCCGCTCTTCACTTTCGTTCGCGAGCCCCCTATCCAAACCCCGCTCTTAACTTTCGACCACGAGACCCCCAACCCGCTTTTCACTTTTGTCCGCAACACCCCCTCCCCCCTCTTCACTTTTGTCCACGACACCGCCCCCACTGCTCTTCACTTTCATCCGCGACACCTCTCCCTCCTCTGGTAACTTGCCAGATTCGTTACCCCAATCTGTTCGGGGACCTCGTAAAATACAAATTAAGCACTGGAACTAACGAACTTACCAGCAAAAGACGTGATCTGTGAACAGCCCTTAATTAATAGCCTCAGTCATAGTTAATCTAGTGTGTGTGTGTGTGTGTGTCTTCCATCCTTGTAACTGTTTAATATTTAGATTTTTTTTTTTTAACTTATGAACATTTATACGCATTTATGCATGTATTATATCATCTTTGTATTAAATTACAAAAAAACAAATGACGACTTATGCGAGGTGTTTCTGAAGCAGCGTCTATGGGGGCAGGACAGTAAATTTGACATTATTCTCTCTTCTGGCTGCCTTTATCAGTCTCTTTTTTCTAAAAGTCTTGATTTTTCATCGTGGAGTTTTTCTTTTATTATTTCAGCAAATAGGATTGTAAAAAAATGTGGGACTCTCTTATAAACTGCACTCTAAGTTTACCCGATGACTACTGAGAAACCCGGAAACGTGAAAAGAGTTTATTATTATTGGGGACGTGAGCTTACTTTTTCCCCAATGCTGATGCTTCCACACTGCAGAGTGTTGATGTCTTCTTTGCATTTATTCATGAAGCCACAGATGAGGCGGGTAGTCGCTAAAGACGATGCTTGTCATTTTGGTGATGTACTGGTGACACTGGCGCTCCGTGATGTTGGCACGGTGGTCCACCAAGCAGGACATCAGATAGCCTTTCCCTCGCTCCTCATCTGCGCACTCTTTCAGCTTGGAAAAAGCAATTAACACAGTTTTCATTATCAGAAGTCAAGGATCAATGCTGCAGACATAAGGATTTAAAGTCCTTATTTAATATCAGGTCAATTTCACTAACAGTAATTAAACTGAATTCAACCACAGGCATCAAAACACACACACACATACGAAGAGGTTAGTGAGAAACTTTTGTCCACTGAGATTCACTTTAATTACAGTATGGCGGCTCGCAGTGCAGTCAAACATAAAACTAGACTGCATTACAAATGCAGACGGCCGTTCCTCTGCACTGAAATCAAGACTGCAGTAAATTGGGAAAAAAAATATTAAATCCTTATATTTTGTTTTCCACCAGAGACTGCACTAGCTCAATATATCCACACCAAGAGTGATTTTTATTAAGGGTACGCCAGTTAAGCAAGTAATAAAAGAGCTAAAAATAATAAATAATGGGTTAGACCTATTAAGCAAAATATTAAGACCTATTAAGCAAAAATAAATAAGTAAATAAAAGTAGTAATTGTTTTTTTTACAGGCCACATTCCCAACATTAAATATTATATTTTTTATAGTTATTATAAAATAAAAATATAGTAAGAAATATATTGTATTAAAGGGCACCTATGGTGAAAAATCTATGGTGTATAAACTGACATATTGGGGTGATATAAACACAGCCAGTCCTTATTTTCCCCAATTTAACAACATAAAAACGGTGGGCCAATTGGAGCAGTTTTGAGACCGACCGCAACTTGACGTAGGAGTGTGGTCCCCCCGCCCACCAATATTGATTGACAGGCGCGCATTACCACATCCTCAGTTTGTTGTTTCATGTCCGCCATTTTCAGCGTGTGAGTCAAAGCAATGTCACACCCTTGCTCTATTTTTGGATGTAAGGCTCACTGGGCTCAACACAAGAGCCTTCATCGTCTTCCTGCGAATGAGCAACAGAGATTTTACATTTAGCGACCATTTGCGCTAAACACGCAACGTATCGAGATTCAGGCCATTAAAAACAGCTGATCCACCGAGTCTTTCAGCACTCTCTCCATAAAAACACTCGATTGATCTCGGCTGGCGGATCAACATTCACCACATGATCGTTCTCATCGGTGCTATTGTTTGTAACTTTATGTTTGTACCTGTGTACTTTTCATTGCGTCTTCCTTAAACTTCAGCCATTTGCATTTCCCGCGGTCACAGAAGCTCCTTGTCATCTCAACTAGGTGTGGCTGGAAAGTGTGAGTGCGTTGCCTTGCGTGCGCGTCCCTCCATTGGAAATAACGAACTTGCCTTAGTTATAGCCCCAGTCAAAGTTAATGCGTGGTTATTAGTCTCGGTGTACAAGCTCGGAACTTTACACTAGCACACAGTTGGTATAACTTTGTTTAGTTGCCGCAGTTTTGTTCCGTGCAGAAACGCGGTGTTGAGAAGCCTTTATGATTAATTAACTGTGACAAATTAAAGCGCGGTTAATAGGGAAAGCGGTTAATCTTTACATCCCTATACAGATGAGGCATGCATCGTTACATAGCAGCTGTAAAAGTATACGAAGACACAAATGATTTTGTAACTACCACTCTGACACATTTTGGCACATTAGGAATGTTGATTTCTCAACAGTAGTCTCTGCTTGGTCTGTGTCTGAGTCGTACATGTACGGCTGAATGGTGGTCCTCTCACTCATGTTGCTTCTCTCTGTCTGCCTCTCTGTTGCCATACACTAAGCGGGGGAGCTCTTGGTTCCGCCCCCTTGTTAAGTTGGGCGGGAAGTCGAAACTAATTTTCATGTGAAGCGACACGCCCCTAAAACAATGACCTGTGTACACGCCCCCAACATGACACTTTTTAACACATTATAATAAAAAAAAATCTGAATTGTGTTTTGAACTAAACCTTAACTGGCACACTCAGAGGAACCATAATATTAATATAAAACCTTAAAAATGGGGTAAAATAGGTGCCCTTTAACACAGATTTTTAATATTGTACAAAAAAGTTTTTAATAAAAGACGTTATGAAAAATTGTTGTCTTTGGCCCTGTTTACACTGCCAGTTAAATGTGACACAATTCCGATTTTTTGCTCATATGTGACCGATCGGATCTGTTCTGAGACCGTGTAAACATAAAAAAAACGCATGCATTCGGATATACAGAGATCGGTTTTAGGCCTCCTACATATGTGGAAATAAATCAGATATAAATCTGATATGTGACAATGCGACTATTATTGAGGCAGTCAGTTTTGTATGTCATTAAACTTACAACAATGTTGTACTTCTCCACAGTTTAATGACGTAGAAGGAAGAGCGTGTGTGGAGACGCCGACACGGTAAACAACAACAACAACAACAGAGGAAACATGGAGGAGGAAAGTGGTCAGTCGCCACAGTTTGCTCCCACTAGACCTGAGGTCTCTCTCGTACCCATAAATTCCTCTGAATGGTGGAGGACACCATATACAATTGAAACCAGAAGTTTAAATACACTCTAAAAAAGGAACATAACCATTTTTTTTTTTAATTGTCTGATGTTAAATCATACTAAACGTTTACTATTTTAGGTCCGTTAGGATTACCTAAATCATTTACATTTGCTAAATGCCAGAATAATGAGAGAATTTTTATTAATTTCTAGACAGTCAAAAGTTTACATACATTTCCTTGGTATTTTTTTAGCTTTGCCTTTAAACTGTATAACTTTGGTCAAATGTTTTGGGTATTCTTCCACAAGCTTCTCACAATAGAAATTTTGGCCCATTCCTCCTGACAGAATTTGTGTAGATTTGTCAGATTTGTAGGTTGTCTTGCTCGCACAAGCTTTTTCAACTCTGCCCACAAATTTTCTATAGGATTGAGCTCAGGGCTTTGTGATGGCCACTCCAAAACATTCACTCTGTTGTCCTTAAAGCACATTTTACCTAATTTGGCAGTATGCCTGGGGTCATGGTCTGTTTGGACCCATTTGTGGCCAAGTTTTAATTTCCTGGCTGATGTCTTGAGATGTTGCTTCAGTATTTCTACATAATGTTCTTTCTTCATGATGCCATCTATGCTGTGAAGTGGACCAGTCCCTCCAGCAGCAAAACTTCAAATACTTCACAGTTGGGATGGTGTTCCTAGGCTTGTAAGCTTTCCCCTTTGTCCTCCAAATGTAACACTGGTCATTATGGCCAAACAGTTCAATCTTAGTTCCATCAGACCACAGGACATGTCTCCAAAAATTATTCTTTGTCCCAGTGTAATTTAGCAAATTGTAATCTGGCTTTTTTGTTGATTCTGGCTTGTTGATTTTCCCATGTTGTCACACAAGGAAGCAGTGTGTTTGAGGTTTTCCTTAAATACTATTCTACAGTTGTGCCTCCAATTAACTCAAATGTTGTCAATTAGCCAATCAGAAACTTCCAAAACCTTGACACTAGGGTTGAGCCGATAGACGATGGCATCGTCCATCGCCGATGGCCGATAGACATCACGATGCTGAGCCGGCATCGCCGATCCTCCGCCCCCGTCGCAAACCCGCTCATGAAAAATACACACTCAGGTCCCATTACACTAATACAGCGTAGTTTTAAAATGGCATTTTAGAACTAAAATGATCTACGTCCATGCTGGCATTTCATCTGGCATTTCTGAACAGCCCTCCGTCCACTGAAAACACATCACGTGACCGACCACACACACACACACACACACACACACACACACACACACACTGTCATGCGCTCGTCTCAGCTCCAGAGAACAGTGTACGTTGGACAGTTTATCAAGGATGTACCGCTTGATCACGTCTCACTATAACTGTTAAACGTGATATTTAATTAATCTTGCCTGACTGCTCTGCCGCCCTAGGCAGCCGCCTAGGTCGCCTCTATGGACACACCGGCCCTGATTGACACAGATCACTCTGCTTACTCAAGCCAGAGTCCCGCCGAAAAAGTGATTGACAGGTGGTAATTTGTGTGTAACTTATCTTTATTTGTTTATGATTTGGTTATGGCTTGCGGGCCAGGTTGTTGAAACGGTAGG
This sequence comes from Danio kyathit, assembly GCA_903798195.1. NCBI lineage: Eukaryota > Metazoa > Chordata > Actinopteri > Cypriniformes > Danionidae > Danio > Danio kyathit. Next base: position 10,359,126 of record LR812536.1, on the reverse strand, counting down.
CTACAAATAATTAATTAGTTATTAATTAATTAATTATTCATAAATAATTAATTCACCTCCGCCTATGAAGACAATGCCATCGTCCATCGCGATGTTTCACATTAGACATCGTATGATGCTAAATTGATCGACATCGCCCAACCCTACTTGACACCATCATCTGAGCTTTTTCAGAGGCATAATAATCTTATTGTATGTAAACTTGACTTTTAAGAAAAGTTATAACAATTTCTCAAAAAAATCTCTCTCTCATTATTCTGCTATTAAGCATAACAGAAACAAATGTGATAATCCTAACTTACCTAAAAGAGAAAAAGTTTAGTCACATTAACATCTGGCTTTTTTTAAATGGTTATGTGCCTTTTTATACAGTGTATGTAAACTTCTGGTTTCAACCGTATAAACCATAGGCGCAAGCTGCAATGACGGCACTTTCCCTCCTCCTCAAAATCATTTTAAAGTTGGGCAAACTTCGCATATTTCACAGAGCTAAAAGCAAGACAATTTCTTCCATCGTGGCTAGTGTGGCGCAGTTGCTAGAACCCGCCTTTACCCATGACCGCCGTCGGAAATTGTATAGCAAGTGTAAACACATGAATCTGTGTGAATCTGTTTAAAGTGAAACATTAAAAGAAGGTGTAAATGGACAGGCAAAAAAAATCAGATATAGGCAACAAATCGGAATTGGGCATCAGGCCTGACAGTGTAAACAGGGCCTTTGTGAACATCGCACACTCCAGGATGCATGTAAAACGACGCAGTGCAGTGTTTAACTCTGAAACCTCTGAAAAAAAAAAAAAGTAAAACAAACCTCTAACATGGTGCTCGTACACACTTCCAGCGCCACAGACTCAAACTTCGGATCTGTGGTCAAGTTTAGCTTGTAGTTCCACAACAGCTGTAAAACAGAAAAGCAACATTATATACTGTATGCCTGAATAGTTCAGTGGTGAATCAAACAAGAAAATAAAGTTGTAAATTTCGATTCTTTCTTTAAATAACGCTATGATTTGACTTTTGAAGACTTGAAATAGAGGGCAAGTCGTATGAAAGACTTCTTTGACTCTATTTATGCTCAGAGGCTCAGTCTCCAGTGCCCAATTTCTCCATTTTGTATTTCATGGTCGCACCATTTCGAAATGACATGAAGGTGAGGAAATTACTGTTCTTTTAAGGTTGAGTTCACTTATTTATTTATTATTTATTTATTCATTGCCACATCAGCAACTTATGGCTATGACATGGCAAAATGGATATATATAAAATATTACATAATAAAAACAAATTCGTATTACAATAAAAAGTTACTTAGACAAATATATAGGATAGAAATAAATAAAATTCACACTAAAAAATATTCAAAGTTAAATATGATTTTTCAATTCAATTTTTGATAAATAATTTAAGATTCTTCCTGGTGGTACATTTTTAAAAATGTCCATCAAAGTACTCTCCTTAAACAAATGTTGTCTAATGGTATTCAAACTTCCACATTCCGACAAAATATGTTTGATAGTAAGAGCAGCCTGGCAGTAATTACACTTAGGTGGTGCTTCGTTATTCAGTAAATACAAATTAGTCAACCTAGAATGTCCAATTCGACATCTAGTATAGACAGTTTGATCATGCCTGGTCTCAAAATTATAATTTGCTAAGTGTCCTTCATTTATTTTCAGGTTAATTTCATGTAATTTATCATTTATGCAGTTGTCCCATTCTCTTTGCCATGTTTTGTTTATGTACAAATTAATTGTAGGGTCCTCAGGAGGCTTTCAACATTCTGTCACTTTTAAGGAGATAGCCTGTTTTGCTGCTTCATCTGCCAGTTCGTTTCCATGTAGCCCCATATGACCTGGAATCTAACAGAAGATAATGTTGAACTTCTTATTTTCTAGTGTTGTCATTTTCTTTACAATCATGGACATTATGGGGTGGTCACACTTAGAAGCTTCAAGTGCTTGCAGACAGGATTTGGAAAAAGTTGAGTTCACAGTTTGGCTCTCTTTTTCTTTTGAACCAGACCAAAATATAAATAAATCAATCATATCTGATCAATCAATCAATCAATCCATCCATCACATCATAATCTGTATATCCATCCATCCATCCATCACCCCACAATCTATCCATCTATCCATAATTTATCTATCTATCTATCCATCTATCCATAATTTATCTATCTATCTATCCATCTATCCATAATTTATCTATCTATCTATCTATCTATCTATCTATCTATCTATCTATCTATCTATCTATCTATCTATCTATCTATCTATCTATCTATCTATCTATCTATCTATCTATCTATCCATCTATCCATCTATCTATCTATCTATCTATCTATCCATCCATTCATCCATCCATCCATCCATCTATTAAATTCATTATAAATTTAGTCCTGGTTCAGTCAGAGTTCATTATTTTTTATTTAAATTAGTTTACCTTAATCTTATTGACCTAGAAATCAACTTGATTAAATTTAATTTATTTAACTTAACTAGAAAAAAATGACCTAATTTGATTTTTTTTTTAAATGATTGACAGCATTTAAAATTTTAAGTGAGTGAAGCAACGTGAGGTCGGATTTTTTTTCAATGTGCAAAATTTTGTGACAATCTTAAGTCAACGGCTACTGATTTTCAACATTCTTCAAAATATCTTCTTTTTTGTTCATCAGAAGAAAACCACTGATAAGGTTTGAAACAAGTGGAAGGAGATCAAATCTGAACTTTTTATTTTATTTTGGCATGATCTATCCATTGTAACGGCAAATTATTTTCTTTCCATTCACAATGAATATATTTTAATGTGAAGACTAAAATTGAATAAAGTCAGACAAAGTTTGTCTTTTTATTGCGTTAATTCACCGGAGAATAATCAGTTTATACAGACAGCCTCTGCTAGCAAAAGGATATCAAGCATAGGGTCACTGGCATTTTTATAAAGACAATGTTACACTGTATTAGAGAAGAATTTCTCTACAGCTCCTGGACTCTTAAACCAGTAGATTACACATGGCTGTAATAGCACAATGATTCTAATGCATTCGATCTTTATTTTAGCAAAACCTTAATCAATAATATATATATAATTGTCAATCATCAATATTAAAAATTTCCATCACACCCTTTAACAGCGATGCTAACTAAAACTGCTGATCAAGTTTTCAAAAGCACCAGAATGAGGTCTTTATCTTAACTATTCCTCGAGTCTTGCGTAATGAGACGAGTGACTCAGGCCTGAATCAGACGGCCAAATCGTCCTCATTTCTGATTTGTGGACGCCGCTGCCTTAATGAGAACATCAAAGGCATGAATGTTAGGAAAGGAGATCAGAAACAGATTCCTCTCTCGGGACGCCACCAAATTAATTGCAGGCCGCAGCCATCATTAGACAGTGATTAGGCCATTATTCTTCTCAAATTACTTGCTGATGTTGCTGCTCTCTAAATCCTACTTTCTTTTGTAAAGCTAGAAAGAATCGTTTGGAGAGAATAAAGCAAGTGTGGAAAACAGGTAAAAAGAGGAGAAGAGAAGTGTGAAAAATAAAGAATAATATTATATTACTTACAATAAAGGGATTTCTGTGTACTTACATGGTTGCAGTCTGAAGCAATCTCTGTGTCCTGTAAAAGAAAAAAAAGATATTTATTTTTTTAAATTTCTGCAGATGTTTTTTTTTTTTTTTGCTCTCTCCTCATTTCCGGTCCTTATTAATTTTAAATCATTTCCCAAAGGGTTCTTGCATGTTTTCTAAAGTCAGAAATAAACACTTCTCAAGCACTTTCCAGGTACATTTTCAATTTTCATTTTTTTTCTGCACTTGTGGCAAATTACATATTTACATTTAGTTATTTAGCAGATGCTTTTGTCCAAATGTATTTACATCATGTATGTATGTATGTATGTATGCATGTATGTATGTATGTACAGTGCTCAGCATAGTTGAGTACACTCCATTTTGAAAATGAATATTTTTATCCATTTCTCAGTGAATATGAGTAATATACAGCTGAAGTCAGAATTATTAGCCCACCTTTTATTTTTTTTTCTTCATTAATTATTTCCCAAATGATAATTAACAGAGCAAGGAAATTTTCACAGTATGTCTGATAATATTTTTTCTTCTGGAGAAAGTCTTATTTGTTTTATTACGGCTAGAATAAAAGCAGTTTTTATTTTTTAAAAACTATTTTAAAGTAAAAATTATTAGCCCCTTTAAGCTAATTTTTTTTGATAGTCTACAGAACAAACCATCGATATGCAATGACTTGTCTAATTACCCAAACCTGCATAGTTAACCTAATTAACATAGTTAAGCCTTTAAATGTCACTTTAAGCTGTATAGAAGTGTCTTGAAAAATATCTAGTAAAATATTATTTACTGTCACGGTTGTGGATCTGTCTGTCTCTCTTGTGTGTCTGTGTATGTATGTGTGTGTGTTTGTGGGTGTGTCTTCACCGTGTGGCTGTCTGTTTTGTTTACTTGTCGTCAGCTGAGTGGTCACGTGCTCCGCTGTGGCTTGGCATTGCTCAGCTGATATCAGCGCTCCACATGTGCAGCGCATTTAGGCACCTATAGACCATTTCAATGTGGTCATGTCATTGGCCCATGAACATTTCCTGCATGTTATGAAACTATTTCATAACTGCAACAACAGTCAATTCAATCATAACCTAATGTTAAAACAGCTGTCATAACATTTTTTATCAATATGTGGCTCTTTTTGGATTCTCGGAAGCTTTAGAAATTAAAAATGTAAAACAGGAAATACGTTGGGACCATCGTTTTTGTTTACATCCCTCAAAATGGTCTATATCTGTTCAGCGTTCTTGTCTTTCATTGTCCGTTCGTTGTTGTTCATTCCTGTGTCTGTTCCTGCTAGGCTCTTCCCGCTGAATTCGCTGGTGGTGAGTGATGAGACTGTTGCTTGTCAGCACTTCTTATGGTGACACTGAAGAACTGTTACCGCTGTTTAGCGCTAAGATACTCACGAGATATTCACTTTGAATTGCTGCACTGAAAAACATTTGTATCGCTGTTGAGCGTTGTCGATTTCTTTGAGAGATTCATCATTGATCTACCCTACCCTCGCTATTTTAGCGATCCATACCAGTAATTATTTCTGTGATTCCTGTTTAATAAACCACCTTGTATTCACTTGCAATTGGGTCTCCCTTGTATCTGTGACAATTTACTGTCATCATGGCAAAGATAAAATAAATTAGTTATTAGAAATAAATTATTAAAACTATTATGTTTAGAAATGTGTTGAGAAAAATCTTTTCTCCGTTAAACAGAAATTGGTGAAAAAAATAAACAGGGGGCTAATAATTCAGGGGGCTAATAATTCTGACTTCAACTGTATATTGGTGCATTTGAACAAAACAGATTTAGTTAAACAGATTTATTCATTAAAATAACATTTTAGTCACAGAACATCTTTAGAAATGGAAAGATAAAACATTTAAATTCATGCAAAATATTGTAAAAAATAAAAATAAAAATTACAAACTACAAAATTTCAACAGAATGGTATATATTTTTTGTTTCTCTTGATTTTTGCTATTTTTGAAAGTTATATTTAATATTTTTTACTAGCATATAAATTTGGGCTGCTAATTTTTTAACCATTATTGTAAGTTATTTTGTTAGATAAGCTCCAGATTTGGCTTCAGTAATGACTAATAATGTATATGCACAAATATAATATTGTAAAGCTTCCTATGGAAAATATTTATTTAAATGAGAGATTTGTTGGGGGTGTACTCCTATATGCTGAGCACTGAATGTATGCATGCATGTATTTGCATAATTTATCACATTATGTCAGATGCTGATTGTTGTTGTATACTATAATATGTTTTAGTTTTAAGACAAAATTATGATGGCATGTTTGCCCTAAGGCCAACATTGAATTACTGTCATTTACTCTCTTTAATAACTCTAGTAGTTTTTTATTTTTTATTTAAAGGTTAATTATTATTACCTATTTTGTAAAATAGTTTATAAAAGCAACAAACACTTTATACAAAACATAAGGACTTTTCAAACCTTTAAAACACTAGATTAAACTTAAAGGATTTTCAAGGATTTCCATAACTTGTACGAACTTTGTTTCCAGTATTGAAGTTTTATGCTGTTAAAGATGTTAAACAAGCCAGTAAGGTTTGAACTTTAACATTAAATTGAGTAAAATAAAATAAAAGAAAACATGATCAAAAAATAAATGCAAAAATAAATAAATAAATAAAATACAAAAATAAAATAAAAATAAAATAAAAACAAATCAAATCAAATAAAAAACAACATACAAAACAATATAAAAAACAAAATCAAACTAAACAAACAAAAATTAAACAAATAAATTTTAAAAAGAATAAAATAAAAACATTTGAATTTACCAATATCACCCATCACAATGTTTTTAAATCCTAAATTCATGAACTTGAAAAATAAATATGAAAAAAAATAATAAACTTGAAAAAGAAAACACTAAAAAATACAATAAAAATAAAATAAAATAAAAAATAAAAAAGTAAATACAATTTAAATAATATAAACAACAAAAGCAAACATATAAACAAAATAAAACAAAACAAAAAAATAAGATAAATTGAAAAATTAAAAAACAATGAATAAAGAAAACATTAAACTGCATAAATTAATATCAACCACATCTCAATGTTTTTAAAGCCCAAATTCATGAACTTGGGATTTCTACAACCCTTATGAACTTTGTTCCCAGTACTGAAGTTATATGATGTTGGAATTGATAAAATAAAATAAAATAAATTAAGTAAAAACAATTAATAAATACAAAATAATATTTTTAACTTATGAACTTTGTTTCCAGTGCTGAAGTTGTATGTTGTTGATATTGTATATGTTAAACAAGCCAGTCATAAAAAATAAATAAATAAAAAAGAAAATCTAATAAAAAAATATATATATATATATATATATATAAATATATATATATATATAAATATATATAAAATATATATATATATATATATATATATATATATATATAAAATATATATATATATATATATATATATATATATATATATATATATACATATATATATATATATATACATATATATATATATATACATATATATATAAAATACAAAACAAAATAAATAAATAGTAAATTAAATTAAAAACAATAGAATAAAAAAAACATTAAATCAATACAAACCACATCTCAATGTTGTTAAATCCCAAATTCATGAACTGGAGAGTAGATTGACAATTTGTTTGAAGCTGAACAATTTAATAAACAAATAACCATGCCTTTGAGAATTACACACTCTCTTCTAATGCAGACACAATTTGACGAATAAAATAGTCAAAACAATCCCAAACTCACACAAATGACAAAAAAATCATTATGAATAAAAGCTAAGCAAGTTATCTGGAACAGTTATCTGATAGCATCCTTGATACAGATTCTGGCAGCGTTTCTATCTGCTTATTAAGTGTGACATCACGCAAAGTGGCTTTCGGGTCCAAGCGCTCTAACAAACTGTATGGGGAGGCTCAACAAATGGTAATAATAAACCTTTAAAAAGCGATGTAATACTTTCGAAAATCCATGCCTAATATCAGATGGCCAGAAAGTGATTAATTGTTATATATTAATAAAATATTGGTGTGTGTGATACAGCAAGCCCAGAGACTGTTGGGTACACCAGGATTTTATATAACATTCACTTTAATGTGTGATATGACTAAAAAGTGGTCATAATATTTTCTCAATTCAAATAAGGAGCGGCTAGAACCCGAAAACTGAACAAGCAGATACCAAAACAATACAATATCAGCTACAACAAAAGTCCCTAAATAATTCAGGCACAGAAACCGAAGACCTTTTGACCTCTGAAACCTTTAGTTTTCCTCCCTCAATATTCATGATTTGGGTTTTCTCTTATTCTGGCTGGGTTTAGAGTTAGACCGATGTCTGCTCTCTATCTCTAACCTTGCTCAGTAAACAACTGCTGAGTGACTCACAGAGCATGAAAATGCAATTAGCAATTGTCAGGGGACGACAACAACATAGTCAAAGAGGCAAAAATCAATGTGCATTCGCATATAATCATCTAACAATGGCTTAACAATGAGTTGTCATCCTCCGGTTGTCCTCCTTTAAGATGCAAACATCAAACCAAAGAGTATCTGTCAGCGTGGACACAAAACAATGTATAGTGCATGTTTTATATTTGGGGGAGAGAACAGTAGGTGCATTTAAATCCAACAGAAAATGATTTGACCAAGAAAAGAAATAATGCACAGATTGACGAGTATGTCAGCCTGGAATTAAACGGATCCCTAAGCTGACATTTAAAAAAGCATCTTCAGTTCAGTAAATGGTTTAATAATTTTGTTTTGAATTTTTTTTAAACATATCTAAACAATTTTTAGTAATTAAAAAATATTTATTATTGTTTTGTTAGATAGTTATTATTAATTTATTATAGTTTCATTTTTTATTTAATATTTTTATGTATTTATTCATATATATACATTTTATTTTTATCTTTTTATTTAATCACTGTCACCACTGTCTTGCTTAGATCAGGACTTGTGGAGCTGCGCTTCGGTGGATTTGCTCTACAGTGTTTGAACTTTCAGCAGTGAAATTTAAACCACACTGAACTGAACTGAACTAAACTGAACTCCACCTCTAAAATCTGGACTTTACTAGAACTATGTTAAGCTGCTTTGACACAATTCATATTGTGAAAAGCGCTATATAAATAAACATGAATTGAATTGAATTCAATTAAATTAACAACTATGTGATTTGATAAAAAAGGGTTTAGGTTTAGCTAACTATGATAATAATTACACAATAATCATACAAAATAGTTTATGCATACAAACAACAAAATAAAGTAAAATTAAATTAATTCAAATAAAATCTAGTAAAAATAAAGCTAAATAAAATCAAGTAAAATAAAATCAAGTAAAATAAAAATCATTACACAAAAAATAAATAAATACTTTTTTTATAATTAAATAAATATATAAAATTTAGGATCTCCAATGAACATATCAAAACACAACTAATAAGTTTTTTAATAAATAGAAATTATGAACTGAAGTACACTGATATTTTTTATATAATAATATAAATCAGTCCCTTCAGAATTTTGTGAGACCAGTGAGAGAAATATTAGAAGACATTAGTGTATTTTCACAGCAAAAACATGCAGAAATTGAAGCAAATAATGTCATAAGGTAAAAAAAAAACCATAACAAAATCAGTCATTTTAGGCCACGGGTATCAAAAATAGTCCAAACAATATTACCAAACTTCAAACTCTATCAACATATTTAATATGAAGTATACAGGTCACTGCAAATCACAACAGCTAATTTCCCTTTGGGATTAATAAAGTCAAACAAACCACATCATTAATAATAATAATAATAATAATAATAATAATTGTTATTATTATTGTTATTACTATTTGTATTGGTATTAATAATGATAATAATAATAATGATATTAATATGATTAATAATATTAACAATTATTATTATTATTATGTTATTATCATTAGTAGTAGTACAAATAAATTAACAACAGCAATAATAATAATAACAACAATTGTTATTATTATTATTATTATTATTATTATTATTATTGTTGTTGTTGTTGTTGTTGTTGTTGTTTTTATTATTAATAATGTTTTACTATTATTAACAATAATATTAATAATAACAACAACAAAATATGTATTATTACTAGTATTATTACTAATAATAATAATATTTTTATATTAATAATAATACTAATAATAACAACTATATTTATTATTATTAAGAATAATATGAATAATACGAATAACAATTTTATTATTATTAATAAAAACAAATTATGTTATTAGTATTAATAATATTATTATTATATTTAGTATGATTAATAATGGGCGACGCGGTGGCGCAGTAGGTAGTGCTGTAGCCTCACAGCAAGAAGGTAGCTGGTTCAAGCCTCGGCTGGGTCAGTTGCTATTTCTGTGTGGAGTTTGCATGTTTTCTTCCCGCGTTTGCGTGGGTATCCTCTGGGTGCTCCAGTTTCCCTTACAAGTCCAAAGACATGCTGTACAGGTGAATTGGGTAAGCTAAAGTTGTCAGTAGTGTATGTATGTGAATGAGTCTGGATGGATGTTTCCCAGTAAAGGGTTGCGGCTGGAAGGGCATCCGCTGCGTAAAAGCGTGCTGGATAAGTTGGTGGTTCATTCTGCTGTGGCGACCCCCGATTAATAAAGGGGCTACGCCAAAAATAAAAAGAATGAATGAATGAATGATTAATAATAATAACTATTATAATTATTGATGTTAATACTATTATTATTATTATTAGCAGTAGTAATCAGGGCTTTACATTAACACCCGCCAAATGCGGGTAGATTTCAGTGGTGGCGGGTAAGACAGACACTCCCACTAGCCACTTTGGCTGGTTTAAAATAATTTTCCCGGATAATAATTCACAAAAGCAGGGTTCGACAATAAGGATGGTCCAATATGCATGCAAAGGCGATCTTAGAATTGAGAAGCAACACGACTGAAAATAATTGCGTTCGCGTGAGCAATAAAAAAGCAGATGAATACAGAATGAAAAGTATGATCACTCGCGCGCACAGCTGAGGTGTACGCGCGACTGTTTAAAACGTGCGCGCTCTCGTTTCCTTGCGTAAAGCAACTGTGGCTAGAAACACAGCTGATGTGATCGGTTCTCTTTCAAATAGACTAGACAAAAAGTGATGCTCATGCACCCACAGTCTTGCTGCTTTCAAGAGCTCCAGATTTGTATTTTTGTAAGCAGCGGTTGCTTTCGCTTTCACAATTACAGAACAGATTTTTTTTATGGGTCTAACGTTAACCGTGCGTTATAATCCTTTCATTATCACACGGTATGTTTTTTTTACCTGCTTTCTTTTGCGTAATGTGGTTTAATTATCATTTTTTACAATAACATTGCTTTAATGGGAGATTACTCCCCATTTATGTGTAGTTATGGTGATCTGGGACCTTTAGCCAGGACAGATTACTGTGCATATTTTAGATAAATGACAATAATTATTTTTTAAATGTCTTTTTTTTCTTAATAAATGTTTTGTTAAATAAAAAGTATAGTAAACAGCTATATTTTGCTTGTTTTGACACATTTAAATTTTGAGGCTAAAAAAAAATTGTTTATGTTTGGTGTGGTCAGAGATAAATTTGGTAAATCTTTCATTTTGAGCTCTAAAAATTATGTGAAATAAAAACTAATTGTAATATTATGAAACCATGACCCATTTGCTCATGAACATTTAGCAAGCTCATACAGGACACACAAAAAGTGAAATGAATGAGGCATGTGGAGATAACGCAAAATCTAAATTAAGTAATTTTAGCACGTCAAGGTCATATTTATGTGTATAAAATATATTTTCCCAACAATACAACTTTGGCTAGTGAAAATGGTGAGTGGCTAGTAATGTTGGAAAACTACTAGCCACAGTGGCTGGTGATCAAAAAAGTTAATGTCAAGCCCTGGTAGTAATAGTAAAAGTAAATAAATAATAATAATAATTATTATTATTAAGAATGTTTTACTATAGTTTTACTATGTTCTACTATAATTAACAATAAAAACAACAATAATAATAACTATTATTATTATTATTATAATATTATTATTATAAATATTATTATTATTATTAGTAGTAGTAGTAGTAGTATTAAAAATACATTTAATACTACTACTACTACTACTACCACTAATAATAATAATAATAAAAATAATTGAGTTTTTTTTAATTATCTTTAATTGACTTTTTTTGACATTCGTATATATAAAACCAAGCAGCAACAATTCATGAATGGTCAATCCACCATAAAGCATCTGAACAGAGTCATGTCATCGCTCACATAACAGCACAGGCTGTAAATGCAGGCTGATATCTGAGCTCAGCTCCACACCCAGATCAATCATCCAGAACTGGATATTTCTATTCATACGTCAGGCTTCTGTGAATACTGTACAGAGCGGAGCCCACATGGATCATCTATTGATTCGGCAAGATTACACACTGCTTGCTTTCCTGTATTAATGTGATAAAGGTTGAATCTGGACGTTTGGTTCGATAAACCGGCTCAATAATTCAGAGTTTGTATCATCAGCTGTATGGGATTCACTTGCTAGAACTACAGTAAATCCACTAGAGTTGTTAATAGTGGCATCAATCAAGTTCTTGTATCTTGTAATGTATTAAAAAACATTAAAACTATCCAGGTATGTGTGTTTAGATCACATATAAATCAATGGCAGGGGTACAGTTTAAATCTCATTGTAATGAGTGTCCGTTATGTTCTAAATACATATGTAGATATTCAGTAACGCAGTATATTGTGATATTGATTATACATGATTGTTATTGTGGGCATTTGCCTTATGAATTCTAATATTGACATTGCAGTTCATTCTTGAAGACATAAAGGTGCTGTATGTGAGTTTTTCCCTTAACTAAATCATTAATATAGCATGCTATGTTTGCAGATATTTAAGAACCATGCTAAGTGAAGATACTTGTTTGTCTGAAAATCAATGCTAGAGTTAGTTATTCTCTATACCACATATTGTGATGAAATCTTCAGCAAGTATCACAACAGGAAAATTTGATGCCGTCATATGGCTATGCCTAACCTTTTTAAACCAAACCATTTTTTTCCATAATGCACATCAGGAAATGTGGTGAACTACAATTGATGTCTAGCTCGAAAAACCTTGTTTTTAAAAAATGTTTTACAGGAGGGACAATGTCTTATCAAACATCCTTCTTACACAAAAAGTTACAGATACAAATAAAAAAATAGGTAAATTCCTTGTTTAGAAGGAGTAGAAAGCATTCAAGCTTAAATTAGAAAAGAAATTCAAGCTTAAAATCACTCTTGCTTTTGTGGATGGCTAAAACTCAATGGTTGTTGCAGAAGCTCAAAACTCTGGCTCTTCTGAATGCTCAAACCCCATTGGCTGTAATGAAAGCCTCAAGAAAAAAAAGTCAATAGTATTGCAGCTCCTATGGAAGCTCAAACCTCATTGGCTCATATGCAAGCTCAAACCTCACTGGTTCCTATGAGAGCCAAACCTCACTGGTTGCTATGGAAAGGCAAACGTTGCTGATTCCTATGAAAACTCAAACCTCATTGGCTCCTATGTAAACGCAAACCTTACTAGTTCCTATGGAAAGTCAAACCTCACTGGCTTCTATAGAAATGCAAACCTCGCTAGTCCCTATGGAAACTGAAACCTCACTGGCTTCTATGGAAACTCAAACCTCGCTAGTTCCTATGGAAACTCAAACCTTTCTGGCTCCTATGGAAGATCAAAACTTATTGGCTCCTATGGAAGTTCAAACCTCATTGGCTTCGATGTAAGCTTAAACCTTGCTGGTTCCTATAGAAATTTAAACCTCACTGGTTTCTATGGAAACTCAAAACTTGCGGATTCCTATGAAAACTCAAACCTTATTGGCTCCTATGGAAACTCAAACCTCCCTAGTTTCTATGAAAACTCAAACTTCAACTTGAAGTTCAAACTTAATTGGCACCTATGAAAGCTCAGATATCATTGGCTCCTCTGAAAGATCAAAGCTTATTGGCTCCTATGTAAACACAAACCTCATTGATTCCTATGAAAGCTCAGACTTTAAACCTCGCTGGTTCCTATGGGACCCAAACCTTAAACCTCGCTGGTTCATATAGAAACTCAAACCCTGCTGGTTCCTATTGAAGCTCAAACCTCATTGCCTCCTATGGAAGCTCAAACCTCACTGGTTCCTATTGAAACTCAAAACCTGCAGGTTCCTATGGAAACTTAAACACTGCTGGTTCCTATGGAAGCTCATACCTTGCTGGCTCCTATGGAAACTCTCAAACCTCACTGGTTCCTATGGAAACTCAAACTTCACTGGCTCCTATATGGAAGCTCAAACCTCACTGGTTCCTATGGAAATGCTAACCTCACTGGTTCCTATGGAAGCTTTAACCTCACTGGTTCCTATGGAAACTCAAACCTCAGTGGTTCCTATGGAAACTCATACCTCACTCTTCCTATGGAAACTCAAACCTCACTGTTACTATGGAAACTCAAACCTCACTGGTTCCTATGGAAACTCAAACCTCACTGGCTCCTAAGGAAGCTCAAACCTCACTGGTTCCTATAGAAACTCTAACCTCACTGGCTCCTAAGGAAGCTCAAACCTCACTGGTTCCCATGTAAGCTTAAACTTCCCTGGCTCCTAAGGAAGCTCAAACCTGACTGGCTCTTAATGCCTAGTTCACACTACAGGATTTTAAGCCTGGTTTGAGCTCGATTTGAAAGTTAACGAGCTCGCCGACAGATAGGGCTGTGATCAGGGAAAAATCTGCGGGTGCTCGTCAGTCTTTATGTGTGAACTACTGAACAACGCGTCAAAGAGGCTCGCTGAAGCATCGCCGACACCTTGCAGACAAAAATCCAATATTTAGCATGCTAAATATTCCAGAGCAGTCGACTTGACCCCACGTGTGGTCAGATGTAGTGACGAGCTGCAGCCAATGAGAGAGCATATCAGCATGAGCTGAATGGCCGTGTGTTCAGGAGCTCAACAGAAACGTCTGTGATTGGCCAGAATGGGCATCGATGCACTCGCTTCATTCTGTGTTAACACGGACACGAGAGTAGGCTATAATAACAGTGAAACTGCTACCATACTGGTCATTCTGACTTTTCTCACATCCTATTTACATTCAAAACTTCTATTGCAATATTAAAATTAAGCTTTGAATGTCTGTCTATTATCTTTTTTGGTAATACAGCCTATAAATATGTAGTTAAGATACTAGAACATGCAAAGGTCTGAGCCTCGCTTTCATTTTCACTTTCAAACAGGAGCTATTTCGCGGCACAGAATATTCAACTTAATTCAATTCATCTTTATTTGTATAGCGCTTATACAATGTAGATTGTGTCAAAGCAGCTTCACATGGAAGATTATAGTGAATTGAACAGTGTCAGTTCAGTTTTCAGAGATTAAGTTCAGCTCAGTTTAGCTCAGTTCAGTGTGGGTTAATAATCGCTACTGAGAGTCCAAACACTGAAGAGCAAATCCATCGATGCGCAGCTATACAGATCCCGAACCATGCAAGCCAGTGGCGACAGCGGCGAGGAAAAAAAACTTCACTCTTTGCTGTTTTGAAAGATATATCTGAAGTAAATTTATGTTTTTGCTATCAGAAAGTTTTGTTTATTTTAGCAGGAAGTTGCTAGGCAAAAAATGCATGCATATATAAAGTCACAGCGAAAAGTAGCAGATATGCATGCAGTCGTTTTAACCAATATGGTAATTAAAGGTAGACATGCCCAGTTCTTTACTGTTTTGTAATTTAAAAAAAATAACAATGTTAGAAAGTCATACACAGATATTTAGAAACCGTCAGGGTGTTATAGATATGTTAGTTTTATTTCAAAGAGTTATAAAATTACAAAAATTAAAAACTCTCTGTGTATCTTTCCACTTGAACTTTGCAGATGAGTGATTGATCCGCTGATGCATCAGCTGACTGATGATGTTTTTAAATGCTCCATTGAAAGCTTGAAACGCTGGAAGTGATGTAATCAGCACACAAGCAGCCAATAGTGTTCAGCTTTTTCTGACGACTCCTCCCTCAAAATTTCATTGGCTGTGGTTTGGTAGCTTGACTGAACAAGTTGTTGTCAGATCATGTAGTGTGTGACCCCCCTCTTGTAGATTATTTACATAGTGTCGCGTAGTGTGAACACCACAGTGATTAAAAGACACAAAATCAAGTCATGTAGTGTGAACTGCACAGCGATCTGCCCATGCTTAAAATCCTGTAGTGTGAACTAGGCTTAAGGAAGCTCAAACCTCACTGGTTCTTATGGAAACTCAAACCTCACTGGTTCATGTGGAAACTCAAACCTCACTGGTTCCTATGGAAACTCAAACCTCACTGGTTCCTATGGAAACTCAAACCTCACTGGTTCCTATGGAAACTCAAACCTCACTGGTTCCTATGGAAGCTCAAACTTCATTGGCTCCTACAAAAGCTCAAACCTCATTAGCTTCAATGGAAGTTAAAATCTTATTGGCTCCTATAGAAGCTCAAACCTCATTGGCTTCGATAGCAGTTTAAATCTCATTGGCTCCTATGGAAGCTCAAACCTCATTGGCTTCGATAGCAGTTTAAATCTCATTGGTTTCAATGGAAGCTCAAACCTCATTGGTTCCTATTGAAAATCAAAGCTCACTGGCTCCTAAAAAAGCTTAAACTCATTGGCTCCAATGGAAGCCAGTTGGCTTTTAACTGATTGATGGAGATAAACTCTTTTTTTTTTAAGGGTTTTATTTTGGGGTAAATTAACTCTTTAAATACTAAATTATACGACTGTACACATTACAAACAATGTGTTTGTAAAAGGGCAGACATGATCCTGATCTCATTGCACACCTAAAAAATATTCAAGTCTTTACTTTCTGACAACATTTATAAAGTTGCTTCATTTCTCTTTTCTAAAAGCAGTTGCGAGGGACAGAAATCTCTCCTCTGAGTGACACTGACAGCACTGGGCTCTGATTTGTCATAAGCAATAAGACGAAAGCGTAGACAAAACAAGTCAAGGATGAAGCACCGTCAACAAGACCCAGCTTCAGTCAGCCTGAGACCTGATAAAAAGGTGAAGTTTCTCTCAGTCGGGGATTTGCTTGCGGCAGAATGCATTAAACGCTCTTTCATGCACAGATAAATGACTCCACGACACCAGCCTTTAAATCTCTCCCTTCAGAGAAACCAGAGCGCATTACGATCATACTAGCATTACAACCACCGACAGCGTTTTCACCTCCGAGAAACCACATCGTGAGCTAGCTTCACGTGTTATTCTTTTTCATAAACAGAAGAGATTGCAATGTTTTCTGGAAATCATATTACACTCTAAAAAATGCAGGGTTAAATCTGTAAACACATTCTTGGGTTAATTGTGCATGATTAAAACTGCTGGGTTGTGTGGGGTACTGCAAACACAGTTGGGCTGCCCATGCTTAGTCATCCCAACTGAAAGGGCAAAGGAGGTTCTTTCACCTATGAACATCGGAGTTGGGTTATTGACCCAACCGCTTTACTTATTTTTCATGGAACTTTCTGGTGTCACAAATACACAGGAGACCCAAATGCAAGTGAATGCAAAAGATTTATTAACAGAGATGATAGGAATAACAACTGATCTAGTAGGATCCTTCAACCCGCTAGCCAGCGGTAAAAGTTCATCAGAGCAACAGATCCAGAGTGAAGTCTCTCACTGATATCAAGGGAATCGACACGCTAAACAGTGATAATAGTTCATCAGAGCAACGGATCCAAAGTGAAGTCTCTCACTGATATCTTACCAGATATCAAGGGCAGGGTCAGAGCAATGGTGCATCTCTCAAGGGAATCGACACGCTAAACAGCGGTAATAGTTCATCAGAGCAACAGATCCAGAGTGAAGTCTCTCACTGATATCTTACCAGATATCAAGGGAATCGACACGCTAAACAGCGGTAATAGTTCATCAGAGCAACAGATCCAGAGTGAAGTCTCTCACTGATATCTTACCAAATATCAAGGGCAGGGTCAGAGCAATGGTGCATCTCTCAAGGGAATCGACACGTTAAACAGCGGTAATAGTTCATCAGAGCAACAGATCCAGAGTGAAGTCTCTCACTGATATCTTACCAGATATCAAGGGAATCGACACGCTAAACAGTGATAATAGTTCATCAGAGCAACGGATCCAAAGTGAAGTCTCTCACTGATATCTTACCAGATATCAAGAGAATCGACACGCTAAACAGCGATAATAGTTCATCAGAGCAACGGATCCAAAGTGAAGTCTCTCACTGATATCTTACCAAATATCAAGGGCAGGGTCAGAGCAATGGTGCATCTCTCAAGGGAATCGACACGCTAAACAGCGGTAAAAGTTAATCAGAGCAACAGATCCAGAGTGAAGTCTCTCACTGATATCTTACCAAATATCAAGGGCAGGGTCAGAGCAATGGTGCATCTCTCAAGGGAATCGACACGTTAAACAGCGGTAATAGTTCATCAGAGCAACAGATCCAGAGTGAAGTCTCTCACTGATATCTTACCAGATATCAAGGGAATCGACACGCTAAACAGTGATAATAGGTCATCAGAGCAACGGATCCAAAGTGAAGTCTCTCACTGATATCTTACCAGATATCAAGGGCAGGGTCAGAGCAATGGTGCATCTCTCAAGGGAATCGACACGCTAAACAGCGGTAATAGTTCATCAGAGCAACAGATCCAGAGTGAAGTCTCTCACTAATATCTTACCAGATATCAAGGGAATCGACACGCTAAACAGCGATAATAGTTCATCAGAGCAACGGATCTAAAGTGAAGTCTCTCACTGATATCTTACCAGATATCAAGGGCAGGGTCAGAGCAATGGTGCATCTCTCAAGGGAATCGACACGCTAAACAGCGGTAATAGTTCATCAGAGCAACAGATCCAGAGTGAAGTCTCTCACTGATATCTTACCAGATATCAAGGGAATCGACACGCTAAACAGTGATAATAGTTCATCAGAGCAACGGATCCAAAGTGAAGTCTCTCACTGATATCTTACCAGATATCAAGAGAATCGACACGCTAAACAGCGATAATAGTTCATCAGAGCAACGGATCCAAAGTGAAGTCTCTCACTGATATCTTACCAGATATCAAGGGCAGGGTCAGAGCAATGGTGCATCTCTCAAGGGAATCGACACGCTAAACATCGATAATAGTTCATCAGAGCAACGGATCCAAAGTGAAGTCTCTCACTGATATCTTACCAGATATCAAGGGCAGGGTCAGAACAATGGTGCTTCTCTCAAGGGAATCGACACGCTAAACAGCAGTAAAAGTTAATCAGAGCAACAGATCCAGAGTGAAGTCTCTCACTGATATCTTACCAGATATCAAGGGAATCGACACGCTAAACAGCGATAATAGTTCATCAGAGCAACGGATCCAAAGTGAAGTCTCTCACTGATATCTTACCAGATATCAAGGGAATCGACACGCTAAACAGCAATAATAGTTCATCAGAGCAACAGATCCAAAGTGAAGTCTCTCACTGATATCTTACCAAATATCAAGGGCAGGTTCAGAGCAATGGTGCATCTCTCAAGGGAATCGACACGCTAAACATCGATAATAGTTCATCAGAGCAACGGATCCAAAGTGAAGTCTCTCACTGATATCTTACCAGATATCAAGGGCAGGGTCAGAACAATGGTGCTTCTCTCAAGGGAATCGACACGCTAAACAGCAGTAAAAGTTAATCAGAGCAACAGATCCAGAGTGAAGTCTCTCACTGATATCTTACCAGATATCAAGGTAATCGACACGCTAAACAGTGATAATAGTTCATCAGAGCAACGGATCCACAGTGAAGTCTCTCGTGGTTGTCGACAGTGCAGGCAGTTGAACCACTTCAATGTCACAAGCCGTGCTACAAATAGTCCAAGCACAGCAGGCTCTATGCAGACTTACTATCAGCGAATTCAGCGAGAGCTGCCTGACAGGAAACAGAGACGTGAACATAGCGAACTGACAAAAACTATCTACAAACACTGAACATATAAAGGCGCGCGGTAATGCGCATCACCTGTGGTTAATAGATAACAGCTGAGTGAGACTGAGTAGCAGCAAGACGCGTGATAACTCAGCTGATGAATGTAAACACACAGAGCACGCGGTGCAGATACACCCAAACAAACACACCCACTTCCCACACACACATACAAGAGAAAACAGACAGATCCACAACCGTGACATCTGGATTCATCACGACGTCAGACAATCACGGACCTCGCAACAAGCAGGATTATAAGGTAACTAAAATTACCTATAGAAATGTTTACCAATATTTCCCATTTTTAAAAAATTATTTTGCATTAATTTGTGATTGTTATTTACTATTATTAGTCATATCGGTAAATATAAAGGTAGCAAGGGATAAGACAACAAATAACCAAATGTAACCTACTGGTTGGGTCAAATAAACAGCACAGCATCTGGGCTAAATGAATAAACCCAGCACTTGGGTCAGGGCATGTTCTGTCCCATAGTTACTCAGTGCCTGGGTTAGGGTTGGGTTATTTTTCAACCCTGCATTTTTTTTTTGTGTATTATTAAAACTGTGAGCAAAGAATTTGGTAAAAGTGTAATATGACAATTCCAGCGTTATGGATGTGACATTTGCAGTAAAACTCAAAGCATGATTTTACAGAGAAAGTATATGTTAACATTACATAGAAACAACTGCTTATATTATCCAAAACAACTAACCACAGAGTTATGGGACCAGAAAAATATCAATATGTAAACATTTCTGATATGATCATTTCTGTTTAATATAAACTATTAATATACAATATAACTGCTTGAAACATTGACAAAGAAATTTTTTACAGTACTGTAAAACACAAATCTACAAAAAAACTCTACAAGAAAAGGCTTCGCTATTTTGGTGAAACTTAATTTTTTCATGGCATGAAATTGCTCAGAGATAACAACAAAAAATGTCTACTTATCAATTTTTTTCTTTTCTTTATTTAACTTAAGCTCTGCTCACATTGTGAGTGGAATAGTGAAAGTGTCACGAGTGGATGACGTCAAACTCCATGACGAAAACGAGGGCGTTTTCTTTCATGTTTGGCGCGTCTTCATAGTCGTTCAGTCTGACTTTATGACAGCTGAGATCTTACAGTGGGACATGAGAGCTACAGTTGCAATCAGAATTATTCAACTCCCTGATTTATTAGCCCCCCTGTTTATTTTTTTCCCCAATTTCTGTTTAACGGAGAGAAAATTTTTTCAACACATTTCTAAACATAATAGTTTTAATAACTCATTTCTAATAACTGATTTATTTTTATCTTTGCCATGATGACAGTAAATAATATTTGACTAGATATTTTTTCAAGACACTTCTATACAGCTTAAAGTGACATTTAAAGGCTTAACAATGTTAATTAGGTTAACTAGGCAGGTTAGGGTAATTAGGCAAGTTATTGTATAATGATGGTTTGTGCTGTAGACTATTGAAAAAATATATAGCTTAAAGGGGCTAATAATTTTGACCTTAAAATGGGTTTTAAAAAATTAAAAACTGCTTTTATTCTAGCCGAAATAAAACAAATAAGACTTTCTCCAGAAGAAAAAATATTATCAGACATACTGTGAAAATTTTCTTGTTCTGTAAAACATCATTTGGGAAATATTTAAAAAAGATAAAAAAATTCAAAGGGGGTTAATAATTCTGACTGCAACTATATGTTCATGCAGTCGGACATGCTACAATCGTTCAAGATTATGAAAAATCGCACAGTGTGAGGAGGCCTTTATGTGGTGATGCATGGTACTTTATTTGATTAATTTATTCGTTTTTACTTTTAGATTTTCTTTTCGGCTTAGTCCCTTTATTAATCTGGGGTCACCACAGCGGAATGAACCGCCAACTTATCCAGCATATGTTTTATGCAGCGGATGCCCTTCCAGCTGCAACCCATCACTGGGAAACATCCATACACACTCATTCACAAACATACACTACAGCCAATTTAGCCTACCTAATTCACCTATAGCGCATGTCTTTGGACTGTGGGGAAAACCGGTGGCTTGAACCAGCGACCTTCTTGCTGTGAGGTGACAGCACTACCCACTGTGCCACCGTGATGCCAAAATTGAATATATTTTACATTATTTTTATTGAATATTATTATTATTATTTTTCCACTAAAATATCAATACTGCATCCTCTCACTCTATATAGATTAAAAAGTATTTCAATGTTAAATGTAGGGCTGGGCGATTACCTCGATTACAGAAAAATGAATGATTATTTAATTTTTTTGCCCTCATAGTTTACTGACAAGTTTTGCTCACATATTAAGTAAGAGATTTTTGAATTAAGGGTGCATTACCTGAATTTAAAATAATTGAAGGAAACACAAACTATCTAATATCTATGATGATTATATTATGATTATATATATATACATACACACACAGTATATATATATATATCAAAGCTAAATATTTTTGGAAGTAGTTTTTAGTTTGTTTTTAGTTTGAGCTATTTTAGGAGGATATCTGTGTGTAAAGGTGACTATTACTGTGCAGAATTATTAGGCAACTTAACAAAAAACAAATATATACCCATTTCAATGATTTATTTTCACCAGTGAAACCAATATAACATCTCAACATTCACAAATATACATTTCTGACATTCAAAAACAAAACAAAAACAAATCAGTGACCAATATAGCCACCTTTCTTTGCAAGGACACTCAAAAGCCTGCCATCCATGGATTCTGTCAGTGTTTTGATCTGTTCACCATCAACATTGCGTGCAGCAGCAACCACAGCCTCCCAGACACTGTTCAGAGAGGTGTACTGTTTTCCCTCCTTGTAAATCTCACATTTGATGATGGATCACAGGTTCTCTATGGGGTTCAAATCAGGTGAACAAGGAGGCCATGTCAATTGTTTTTCTTCTTTTAGACCCTTTCTTGACAGCCACGCTGTGGAGTACTTGGACGCGTGTGATGGAGCATTGTCCTGCATGAAAATCATGTTTTTCTTGAAGGATGCAGACTTCTTCCTGTACCACTGCTTGAAGAAGGTGTCTTCCAGAAACTGGCAGTAGGACTGGGAGTTGAGTTAGACTCCATCCTCAACCCGAAAAGGCCCCACAAGCTCATCTTTGATGATACCAGCCCAAACCAGTACTCCACCTCCACCTTGCTGGCGTCTGAGTCGGACTGGAGCTCTCTGCCCTTTACCGATCCAGCCACGGGCCCATCAAGACCCACTCTCATTTCATCAGTCCATAAAACCTTAGAAAAATCAGTCTTGAGACATTTCTTGGCCCAGTCTTGACGTTTCAGCTTGTGTGTCTTGTTCAGTGGTAAAATAAAAAATAAAAGAAAGACTCAAAAAAACTAAAATAATAAACAAAACAAAACAAAAACAAATAAACAAATAGACCAAAATAAAAAATAAATAAATACAAAATAACTTAAAATGTTAAATTAAAATTAAAAACATAAAAAAAAATTATAAAAATATAGTTTGTATATTAATTTCCAACAGAGAAAAAATACACTTGTTAAGTGGTGACGTATGGAATACTATTTCCGGGTCCAAGCCGCAACTCTTTTGAATTGAAAAAAGCATTTGTTTATGATGACTTTTTAGTCATATCACACATTAAAGTGAATTTAGAAATTTTGCCGTAAAAATTATCTAAAAAATAATGTAAATTGAGATTAACGTGCACTGAGCCTGCCGTTTAGTTTATGCAATTCTCTCAATGTTAAACCTGAAGCTTCCCAATGTGTTTTTGTGAATCCAAAGCGACTTTGTTCAGACTCACAGGAGAAGCAGTGCTAATGCCTTTGTTTAACACTATATGCTGTAGCACAACCACTTAATGGCCTGCCAAGTGCAATACTCACAGCACTACACTGAAAGACATGAAAAGCAGAGAGAAAATAAAGCCAGCACCTATTGGCCTCTGGTTTGCGTTTTCCGTCTTTTAAACTCAGGTGCAGCAGTGAATGTGGAGATAAAGCAGTAAAAAAAGCAGAGTAAAATGATGATAATGCGGCATGGTTTATTTTAAGTGAGAAACTGACAGCTTCGTAATCTATTTATTTGGCAGAGGAAAAGAAAACATTGGATAAAAATATACAAATGAAAGCTTGAATACTTTTATAGTCTCAAACAAGACCAGCTGAATGTTTGTGAATATTTCAAAAAATCACTACGAAAAGGATAAAAATAAAGACCAAAAAAAAAAATTTACCAACAGATAACAATGGTGTAAAACAGCATGTAAAGCTCTGATAATAAATATGCAAATACTGTACAATAAATTAATACAAAACATGTAATGTTAAAATAAATAAATAATAAAAAAATAAATAAATAAAGTGTGTAAAATTACTAAATGTAAATTCTACTTTTAAAATAAATGTTTATATAACACCAATACACTAACATACAATAAAAATATTCTGAAGTGATTTGTAAAATTGATTTATTGTACACATACACACATATATACTATATGAGCAATATCACACTCGTAGCAGTGCGATGTGGCTATATATCGGCACTGGTGGGAGCCGCGCGTTGGCACAAGGTGACGATATACAGCCACGTCGCACTGCTACGAGTGTGATATTGCGTTTATACAACAGTTTGACGACATAATCGTGTATATAAAAAAGAAAATCAAACACTGAGAGTCTCAAAAACCTTTTGTAAGAGAAACTACTTTCTTCTGCCAATCATTCACATCTGCAGCTGACGTCAGAAAAGCAGGAACCGTTGCACCTTCATCAATATCACTTTAGAGCTATATTTGAATGATTCTCTAGCGCAATGTCTAAAGTGATGACAAAACAGGTGATTTTGCTGACATTTTAAGATTAAAAGGCTGAACTACATGAAATGCCATCAGTCTACAGAGATTTCCCAGTATTTCTCTGTTACAATCGGGAGATCACAATAATTAACCCTCAAAAAAAGCTAAAGCAGCGCAATCACTACCAGATTACTGTTGTGTTTGCGATAAGGAAAAACGCTAAACACATGCAGCCATTTCTTTTTTCTTTCCGTTTACTGAACTAGTTTGCAGTAGCGAAAACACACATTGCTAATATGCAAGTCTCATCTCACACTCAATTCACTACAATTACTATGGTATAAATACAGAACTACAACATACAAAAGAGAGAGACTGTCTTAGAAAATCACTTATCCGTTTTAATGATTTGATCAGCTGTAGTTTAAAGTTACACTTTTTTTTCCTCCTCTTAGGGCTTATTATGCGGTCTCTGTCACCGTCTTGTAGATGGCGATGTATCTCCGAAATTATAAATATTTAAAATAGGCACTGTTGTTATAAATAAACTGCAATAAGTTTTAATAAGTTGCAATAAGTTGCAATCTAAACAACTACATTCTCGCCTATAAAAGCCTCAAAAGGTACATTATGCTGTCCAGCAGCTGCAATATTTGTCAAACTGTAGTGAGTTTATTGATCTGCTGTCACTCTATGTGGGTGGAGTAATACAGAAGGGTGAGAAGACTGTAGGAGTTCTGATATTGCAGAATATCGCACTGCTATAAGGCAATCAGAACCAGACAGAACTGTTATATAAACACACATATTGAACAGTATTGTATGTATATATTAAATATTTTTGTGTCATCAAAATTTCATATTAAATGTATTCTGTATATTAAATGTATTATATATATATCTTTACATCGCTATTTTTATATACAGTTGAAGTCAGAATTATTAGCCCCCCTGCATTATTAGCCCACATGTTTATTTTTCCCCAATTTCTGTTTATCAAAGAGCAGATTTTTTCAACACATTTCTAAACATAATAGTTTTAATAACTCATTTCTAATAACTGATTTATTTTATCTTTGACAAGATGACAGTAATTTTTAACTAGATATTCTTCAAGACACTTCTATACAGCTTAAAGTGACATTTAAAGGCTTAACTAGGTAAATTAGGTTAACTAGGCAGGTTAGGGTAATTAGGCAAGTTATTGTATAATGATGGTTTGTTCTGTAGACTATCAAAAATAATATAGCTTAAAGGGGCTAATAATTTTGTAATTAAAATGTTTTTTTTTAATTAAAAACTGCTTTCATTCTAGCTGAAATAAAACAAATAAGACTTTCTCCAGAAGAAAAAATATTATCAGACATACTGTGAAAATTTCCTGTCTCTGTTAAACATCATTTGGGAAATATTTAAAAAAGAAAAAAAATTCAAAGGGGGGCTAATAATTCTGACTTCAACTGTACGCGTGTACACATTTACATACAAAATTAATAAAAGTGTTTATATATAACTAAATATGGTAACACTTTATTTTGATGGTCCATTTGAGTATTTGTAGACTGCCTGCTTAATATCTGTTGATACTGCTTCAACAGACATTTGCAAGTACATAGCATCTTACACCAACCCTAGCCCTAACCTAACTTATAATCTGATGAGAATTAGTTGGCATGTAGATGCAATGTAACTTAAATTTCAACAAACAGACCATCAAAATAAAGTCTGACCCTAAATATAAACATGCAAATTATTTTTATAAAAAATTATAGAAAATTAAGTACATTTTATTTGATGTGTATCTGTGTGTGTTTGAGATTAACAGCACACATTCACTTAATCATATCTCTACAAGTTCTAGAAATCTCTGCTAAATAAAAATAAAATAGCTTAAGGGCGACACAGTGGCGCAGTAGGTAGTGCTGTCGTCTCACAGCAAGAAGGTCGCTGGGTCGCAGGTTCGAACCTCGGCTGGGTCAGTTGGCGTTTCTGTGTGGAGTTTGCATGTTCTCCCTGTGTTCGCGTGGGTTTCCTCCGGGTGCTACAGGTTCCCCCACAGTCCAAAGACATGCGGTACAGGTAAATTGGGGAGACTAAATTGTCCGTAGTGTATGAGTGTGGATGAATGTATGGATGCTTCCCAGTGATGGGTTGCGGCTGGAAGGGCTTCCGCTGCATAAACATGTGCTGGATAAGTTGGCGGTTCATTCCGCTGTGGCGACCCCAGATTAATAAAAGGACTAAGCCGACAAGAAAATGAATGAATGAATAAAATAGCTTAAATAAATTAAAGCTATTTTAATACAATTATTGACGTTCTGCATTAAAATTAATCATATTCCAAATAAATAAAAAAACTTCCCAAAAAAACTACCATACTGTAATCCTAATGAAGCATGAAAGAAAAATAAATAATTACAATCTATTTATTATGATTTATTTTTATACAATTTCTAAAAATGTTTGAGTATTTGAGAAAATTAAGTAATTTTTTTTTTATTGGATGTGTGTGTGTGTGTGTGTGTGTGTGTGTGTGTGTGTGTGTGTGTGTGTGTGTGTGTGTGTGTGTGTGTGTGTAAGTGTGAGATTTACAGCACGCACTGACTTAATCATATCTCTCCAAGTTGTAGAAATCTCTGCCAGTGCTACAAGCTTTACACCTGTTCTTACAATAGAGAAGTAAACAAGAACAGACGCTCCTCATTGCCATTCGTGCTAAATCTTTCATGTGACAAAGCTAACAAGACAGAAACTGCCTGTAGGATGTTTATTTTTAGGTGTCAACTTTGTTCAGAGAACTGATAGTCGCAATGAATAACAATCTGCACATCAATGGAAAACTGCTAACCCATAAACAGAAAAGGCCTGTGCTTTCTATTTTAATAATGTTTTGAGACTCAATTAATGGATCTAACTTTTGTAGACAATGGCAGTAACCTGTATTACTGTATGTTCATGCCAGGCATGACAAAAAAAACTTGTTTCATAGTTATCCAAATATATTTCATCAACAATGCCTAAAGTGATGGTATCCGTTCTCATAAACAGAGGTCTGTTCTTCATACGTGGATTGCTCATTCAGCTGGATTTGGTTTTTGATGATTTGACATGATCCAGGATCGTTTCGTACTCAAAACTCATCTGAGAGTTGTTGTCATAGCAACAGGTCTGGTAGCTCAAACATGTTCGGGAGCAGGAGCTTAATTCATATAAACCGGATTAGATTGGGTCATTTCAAGCAAAAGTAGTACTGAAATCTACCAAATGGTGATATTCAGTCATTTTCCTTCGCCTTTTCAGAGGTCGCCACAGTGGAATGAACCGCCAACTACTCCAGCATACTGCATGTTTTACGCAGCGGATGCCCTTCCAGCTGCAACCCAGTACTGGGAAACACTCATTCACACACATACACTATGGACAATTTAGTTTCTTCAATTCACCTATAGCGCATGTCTTTGGACTATGGGGGAAACCCACGCCAACACGGGAAGAACATGCAAACCCCACATAGAAATGTCAGCTGGCCCAGCCGGGACTCGAACCAGAGACCTTCTTACTGTAAGGCAACAGTGCTAACAACTGAGCCACTGTGCCACCCAAATGGTAATATTCTCTTGCAATAAGTGACCTATAA
Organism: Danio kyathit; assembly: GCA_903798195.1. NCBI lineage: Eukaryota > Metazoa > Chordata > Actinopteri > Cypriniformes > Danionidae > Danio > Danio kyathit. The sequence goes on along the minus strand of LR812536.1, from coordinate 10,330,989 downwards.
GTAGGCCCAGACAGAATCTGCATTTTTAGGCCATCATTGAGTCTACTTGTGTAAATGTGTGTAATTTTATATTTATTCAGTTTTTAAATTCATTTCACTAATATTATTGTGATATTAAAATGTTCATATGATTTATTTACAATACAGTTTGTAAAGTAATATTTTCTGTCTTTTAGTAGATATATTTTATGAAAGACTTGCTTTGTTTACCAAATAAGTGGATCTAATTGGACTTGCCTTGTAAACATTAAATAAAAGTTAAAAAGGTATTATTTTTATTAGTAACTAAATAGTTTTTAGTTCTGATACTTCTAAAATTATTCCGCATAAAATTTGCAGATTTTTTTTACAAAATTGTCCACAGAAATAGCAAAAAATGTCTGCAGATTCTGTCTGGCCCTACCTATAAGTTATAGAAACTGGGGAAAATAGTAAAATAGTTACTATTAGTAAAATAGTTAAATTAAAACTAATAGTAAAATAGTTAAATTCAAAAATAATATAATAATAATAATAATAATAATTTGAAAAAAAACGAATAAGCTTAAAAAATAAATAATAAATAAAACTTGTAATCTACATTCACAGGGGTGGTCCACACCATGCGGTTCAAGGGGTACATTTAGGTACTTTTCAGTGACAAACGCATACTAATCCAGCTTTAGTACAATTTCTGTGTGATAATAAACATGGCCAATAGTCTTCCTTTTTTTAAAGAAATAATAATTTATGCAGTCATGCACATGTTTTGACAGCTAATATGCCGATGATTTGACGCTTTACAAAAGTTGCAGACACCTTTACCAATATCAAAATGTTTTTTTTGATGCAAATCAATTTAAACAGCTTATGCCTTTCGCCACATGAATAAGAAACTTGAAAAGGCCTAGGCAACTATAATAAAGAAAATCTGCTCTAAAAGTAAAACTAAATAAATTGCTATACACTCTTGACACATGAAAGTGTAAAACCTGCAGCCCAACAAAGGTGAAAAGTTACTGCATTTAACAAACCGTCTACTATGAATTTTATGTAATTTTATGTAATTTTGGATACAATATAATTTTGGATTCACATGGATAATTGAATATTAATCAGATGATGTCATTACGCTGCTTTGCCGTCAGCCAATCGCTGCATTGCTGATCATGATGTCAAGGATCGATAGATCTGTCCTTCACAACACATGCAGTGATTCATCCAGACATTTTAATTCACAAACTTGTTTGAAGAACCAAATTAGCCAGAGACCAGTTATCAAGATTAAAAGATCCAGGATCTGCCAAATCATCTTAGATCGTTTAAGCGAGGTACGAAGAACGAACCCTAGAGAAGATTGTAATGGTTTCTGGTATTCAGATTATTATGCAAACTGCCAGCAAAGAAAAATATGTGTAAATATAAAAAAATATGTATAAATATATAAACAGAAATGTGTGTCTACTCATGCCTTTTGGTTTTAAAGTATTTTTTAAAGGTTTTGTGGTGCGTGATACTTTATTAATTTATTAGCTTTTTTATGCTTAGAGTTTTTACATTTTAAGTCAATTTTTAAATGTATAATTCATTGCGTTTTTGTTCATGATTATTTTATTTTAAAATATGTAAAGGATTTTAGCTTGCTGTAATAATCCTGCTACAAAAAAAAAAAATCTGAAATTTGCTGCTTAAAATTTAAAAAATAATAAAAAAGTGATATACTGTAAAGTTGCCATCATATTTGACATTTTAGGGCTTTTATATATATTCCATAATTTAAGGTTTTTCCATAGTCATCAAAAAGCAACAAAAGTTCTCTAAATATCCTGCTGTCGAGGTCAAAAACATGTTTTGTCTTTGACTGAAGCTGAAAAATGGAAAAGGACGAGTCACCTCATGATTGCTGTCCCGTTCTGTGATTGTAACACATTTGATACTGACAGTCAGAATCAAAACAATGCTATCTGATTGCTTCTCCTCTGACAATTGCTGTCAGGTGCTCGCCTCCGTTCAAGCCATTCCAGGATTTCTGCACCATTAGTCAAAATGAAAGCAATTATTCAACACTGACCCTTCACCAAATGCACAGGGAAGCTGTCAAGAACACGTCCGAGTCATATTTCATCACTGAAATCTATTAAAGTCTATTAAATTGAATTTTGCCTAAAATTGAAGGAACACAGTAAAAAGGTAAACTCAACCTAAAACTATTAAGCAACTTGCTGCACAGTTTTTTTTTTTTTAGTTGACTTCTAACCCAAGTACTGCACTTGGCTTGATTCAAGTGCTCAAAACTCAAAAAAGCTCTGCACTGCATGTTTATTATGGCAATAAATTATATTCACAAACAAAACCTTATCAAACTCCTCACCCCAAAACAAAAAAGTTAAACATTTTTAAATTGCATTGTGATTAATTTTATGGTTCGTTTGTTAATGATGTTTTTGTATAATGCATGGTTATTGAGAAACTCTTATGACTGAAAATGATGTATTGAATACAGTATAGCCAATGCTGCTGAATCACAATGCAATCTAAAAAAAGTAAAACATTTTAAATGGCTAATTTATTTACCTTCATATCAGCAGCATTGGCTACATTCAATAAACAGTTAAAGTCAGAATTATTAGCCCCTAACCCCCTTTTTTTTTTTTTTTTTCTCAAATGAGGTTTAACAGAGCAAGGAGATTTTCACAGTATGTCTGATAATTAATTTTTCTTCTGGAGAAAGTCTTATTTGTTTTATTACGGCTAGAACAAAAGCAGATTTTTATTTTTTACGAACCATTTTAAGGTCAAAATTATTAGCCCTTTTAAGCTATATTTTTTTCTGATAGTCTACAGAACAAACCATCGTTAAACAATAATTTCCTAATTACCCTAACCTGCCTAGTTAACCTAATTAACATAGTTAAGCCTTTAAATGTCACTTTAAGCTGTACAGAAGTGTCTTGAAAAATATCTAGTAAAATATTATTTATTGTCATCATGGCAAAGATAAAATAAATCAGTTTTTTGAAATGAGTTATTATAACTATTATGTTTAGAAATGTGTTGAAAAAATCTGCTCTCCATTAAACAGAAATTAGGGACAAAAATAAACAGGGGGGCTAATATTTCTGACTTCAACTGTATATAATGTTATAATATAAATGAAGTTAAAATAACTAAAATGTGTGGAAAAGCGCTACAGAAATAAAGATGAATTGAATAAAAAATTTTGGTCACAAAAGAGGCATAAAATTCTCATACAAATCAATTTCTTCTTCTTATTTTTTAAGTTATAACTTCTCATTTCAATTCAGTTAACACACTGCTTTATATCTAAATAAAGTAATCATCAAGCAGCATCAGGTCTGATCCCATCAAGACCAGCGAGCTCCAGAGTGTTAAAGAGCCGTCAAAACCACAAGACGTGTGGCCTCGCTCTCAGCGGGACACTGAATGACTTCATTCCACTTCATTTCAGATTCATTAGCGCTTCACACCGCCACTTCCTCCATTTACAGCCAACAAAATCACTTACATAAACAACAGACAAGAAAAACATGCGCAGACACTATCGGCTAGCAGCTCCTCCATTTCATTCTGTTATATCCAGAATTTCAAAATTTTTCGCCCTCCTGTGAATTTTTCTTTCTTTTTTAAATATTTCCCAAATGATGTTTAACAGAGCAAGGAAATTTTCACAGTATTTCCAATAATATTTTTTCTTCTGGAGAAAGTCTTATGTCATTTATTTCTGCCAGAATAAAAGCAGTTTTTTTTTTTTGTTTTTTAAACATTTTAAGGTCAATATTATTAGCCCCCTTAAACAATATTTATTTTCGATTGTTTACAGAAGAAACCATCATTATAGAATAATTTAACTTGCCTAATTAACCTAGTTAAGCCTTTAAATGTCACTTTAAACTGAATACTAGTATCTTGAAAAATATCTAGTAAAATATTATTTACTGTCATCATGGCAAAGATAAAAGAATTTAGTTATTAGAAATGAGTTATTAAAAATATTATGTTTAGAAGTTCTCTCAGTTTAACAGAAATTGGGGAAAAAATTAGGGGCTAATAATTAGGGCTGGGCGATTTGCCTAAAAATCAAAATCTCGATTACTTGAACATTTTAACTCGATTACGATTAATGAACGGTTATTTTATTTATTTATTTATTTTTTGCCCTCATACTTCACTGACAAAGTTCAGTAAACATGCTCACATATTACAAGTGAGAGATTTATGACGAAGGGTGCATTTCTTGATTTTAAAATAATTGAAAGAAACACACATTATCTACCATCTATGATTATTTATTGAACATCACGTTGAACAACAGTCACAGCCATATCACCCTGCAGCCCCAGACCAGTTACTAACTAAGCTAAGCAGGAGTACCTGGATGGGAGACCACATGGGAAAACTGTTGGAAATGGTGTTAGTGAGGCCAGCAGTGGGCGCTCAACCGGCAGTCTGTGTGAGTCCTTATGGCCCAGTATAGTAAAGGGGACACTATACTGTCAGTGAGCGCCGTTTTTCGGATGAGACGATAAACCAGGACTCTCTGTGGTCATTAAAAATCCCATGGCACTTGTCGTAAAACAGCAGGGGTGTAACCCTGGTGTCCTGGCCAAAGTCCCTCCATCGACCCTTACCCATCATGGCCTCCCAATCATCCCCATCCACCGAATTGGCTCTACCACTGTCTCTCCACTCCACCAATAGCTGGTGTTTGGTGAGCGCACTGACGCTGTTGTCCTGTAGCTGCAGTCGCATCATCCAAGTAGATGCTGCACACTGGTGGTGGTGTGGAGAGACCCCTCCCTTCATGATTGTGAAGCACTTTGGGTGTATGGCCATGCACAATAAATGTGCTATATAAATACACAGTACATTACAACAACTGAAATTAAACACATATTGCTTAAAACAAACAGTCACCATTTTCTTATTAAAAAGTGAAAATAAATAACTTGCACTTTTGGAAACAAAAAAAAAATATTTTCAATGTTTTTCAAATCAAAATTACAACATAAGCAGCATCTCTTCTAAATAAAATAGCTCTTGTATATCCTTTAAATAAGATTATGTAAATAATCTGTAAATAATCCTTTTAGTGTAATGGAAAATATACAACCCAGGCTCATTCTGAAAACGTACCATTATATACATTTCTGGAGAGCGCCAAATACATCCCAGGAGGTACGCTTTTTTTTTTAAAAGTTTTTATTTTCGCGAATCCACCAGAGGCCGCGGTGTACGCTTTTTGAGATCTCAAATTTCTCCAGTGAGTGCCATTCGCGCCTGCTGTTCTCCCATAAATCCACCAGAGGACGCTGTCGACTGACTGACTATATGACTGACTGATCGACTGATCCACCCTCCTCCTTCCCTAAACCCAACCATTAGTGTTTTCAAAAGCACCGATTGACCCACCCACCCACTTCCCTAAACACAACCCACAGTTTTAAAAAGCAATCTGGAAAAAGAAAAGCCCTCGCCTGATTTTTACCACATTCTCACCCTGTAATTTACTTGTTTATTTTTTTCTTTGGATTCTGTTTTTGCTTCTGTTTCATGCTTTCTGGAACCATTCTTCACCGGACTCGAACCCCGTCATCATGGTCATCTCCTCTCTGCGTCTCAAGTCTGCTGACGTACATGGCAAGCTACTGGACAAACTGGTAACAGCAGGAGAGCCATCCACATGGAGGTAAGCGGTCAGCTGGTAAGTGCGGTCAGGAACAGCGCCATACCGCCCTGTATCGTTCATTTTAAAGACAAAATGCAGCCATACATACTTCTGGCTACATAATTTGTGATCTCTAGAAATGTATATAGGGGTACGTTTTCAGAATGAGCCAATATTGAAAATATGCCATCTCAAAGCATCTCTGGCACAGCTTCCAATCATCGTCCATGTAGTGAAAAGGAAGGCTTAAGAATGGGTCCATTGTCCTATTTGACCAGGGATCAGATGGCTGCAAAGTGGCCGCAGAAGTATAAGTCAAGGCTTAACAGAGCGGGGTCACGTGACTTCACACGCGGTAGGGAAAGTAATCGGAAAAAAAAAACAACCACCTGGAAAAATTTGATCGATTATAAATTCTGAATGTCGATTTTGAATACTTTGATTAATCGCCCAGCTTTACTAATAATTCAGGAGGGCTAATAATTCTGACTTAACTGTATATCGCAGAAATTCTAAATATCGTGACGTACTTTTTTTCCACTATATTGTGCAGCCCTACTGTGCATGAAACAAATGTTTGATTAAGAGCCAAGCTTTCAGTCGACTTTATCAGGATGTCTCCTCTCAGTGCGAGATCCCCGCGGGAGGGTCTCATATCAGTCACGCTGGCTGCTTTGTTTACAACAAACCCACCGCGGCATCCCACCAGTACAGCAGCCTGCTAAAAATGCAAATGAAAGTGATCCAGACGTGCCGCATCTGAACACCGAACCTCCTGCCGTCGAGGGTTAGTTCTCCAAAAAAGCAGAGCGGAGGGGTCTGACCTCAGGGAGATTTATGGACATCATTTACCTCTTCAGAAGGCCACAGCTGTTGCCGAGCCTCTGCAAAGCAATTATCCCAATAATTAGAGCTTGGGTCTGGAGCGCTGAAGCAACCGTTGGTGGGCAAATGAACTTGGCATGCAGGAGGAGAGATGGAGAGACGAGTATAGCGTCTTGATGTTTCATTCATGCATTATTATCATCGTCAAAATCCTGCCAATGCCAGAAATGTAGTAAATCACACAATGCAATGCTACAAGCATCAGTACAGCTGATTTTTAGAATTAGCAGGATTTAGAAGATGACAATGAAGCTAGTATGAAGTTCATATATGAAATAATTAAAGTGTATATATATATATATATATATAGCCCCCCTGTATAGTTTTTTTATCCCCAATTTCAGTTCAATGGAGAGAATTATTTTCAACACTTTTCTAAACATAATAGTTTTAATAACTAATATCTGATTTATTTTATTAAGGCCATGATGACAGTACATAATATTTGACTAGATATTTTTCAAGATGCTTGTATTCAGCTTAATTTGACATTTAAAAGCTTAACTAGGCTAATTAGGCTAGTTAGGGTAATTAGGCAAATCATTGTTTAACAGTGGTTTGTTCTGTAGAAAATCAAAAAATATATATTGCTTAAAGGGGGGTAATGCTATTAAACTTAAAATGGTTATTAAAAAATTTAAAACTGCTTTTATTCTAGCTGAAATAAAACAAATAAGACTTTCTCCAGAAGAAAAAATATTATAGGAAATACAGTGAAAAATTCCTTGCTCTGTTAAACATCATTTGAGAAATATTTGAAAAAGAAATTCACAGGAGGGCTAATCATTCTGACTTCAACTATATTATATATATAATAAATGATCCTATATGTTCTGAACATTTTAGCCTAAAATTGCTAAATATATCTATTTTTTTATTATTATTCCAAGTTAAAAAAAACAACTTATAAATACAATAAAATATACATAAAACTACACGGTACTCGTCTAAAATACTGAAAATCAAATAAATAAATAAATAAATACACATACTACCATGACAGTACATCAAAAATTACAGCAATATCAAAAAATATATATTATATGAAGAAAAAAAATACAACAATATAAAATAAAAAATAGTATTAAGATTAAAAAATATTATAGATTAAAGTTGAAAAGTGAGAGAAATGTATACATTTTCCATGCATTACAGTGCATCCTTTTAATTTGTTTGTGTGAATAAAAAATAATAATGCATTCCATTTTCCAATGATTTACAAAAAAAAAACACGAATAAAATGTAAATAGCTTATTTACTGCAAACTATTTTGTCAGGCAAATTGAAAACAAAATGTATTTAAAACAAATAATTATTTTGACAGTCCCTATATAGAACTATACTGTAGGGTTATGGTTAGTGTAAGTTGACATGTACTTGCAAAGTTTCTTATAGTCGGGTGAATGTCTGTTGAAGGAGCAGTATCAGCTGATATTAAGCAGGCAGTCTACTAATACTCAAATGAGATGTGATTGGCATGAAGCTGTATTGCAACTTTTAGTCAACAAAATGTGCAACAGAGAACATCAAAATAAAGTGATACCAATAATTGCATTTCGATCAAAACCATAACTAACAAATAAATCCAGAGAAGCAAAGAATTTTCAAGTGATTACTTTCCATAGCTCTACAGTGGGGGAAATAAAAAATGAACACGTCACCATTTATCTCAGAAAACATATTTCTAACGGTGCTGTCGACTTGATATTTTCAACAGATGTTGGTAACAACCAAATAAGCAAACCTTTTTTAACTGTTTAAGTAACTCACAAACACCCTATAAGATCACCAGAGAACACAAACTAAACTAGACAGATTTATCCAGTATATGTAGATATAACAGACATTTTTTACTCTTATTAATTGATGGCAACTTTAAATAAATCAGAATAAACAAAATATATGTGGTAATTAAGCAGTCACCAATATAGAACACGCACACAAGGAAATAGAGAAACACACAGAATAATATAAAGCTAAATGGTAATATAAATGTTTATGGTAATAGTTTATTAACTATAATACAATATAATGTAACTAATAGTTTAATCAAGTAATATAACAAACAAATAATAAGTAACATGACAAACATTTATGTTATTAGTTACTAACGCCTTACTTTGTACAAATGTAAAGATAATATAAAAAAATATATCTGAACATATCATCTCCTTTCCTGATGTGTGGAGTTTGCATGTTCCGGGTGCTCCGGTTTCCTCCACAGTCCAAAGACATGTGGTTCAGGTGAATTAGACGAGCTAAAACTGTCCGTAGTGTATGTGTGTGAATAAGAGTGTATGGATGTTTCCCAGACATGGGTTGCAGCTGGAAGGGCATCCGCTGCGTAAAAACATATGCTGGATAGGTTGGCGGTTCGTTCCGCTGTGGCGACCCCAGATTAATGGAGGGACTAAGCCGAAAAAGAAAATGAATGAATATCATCTCCTTTCCATACATCAATGAGGAGCTTAATTATTCAGCTTTCAGATGACTTACAAGTCTGTTTAAAATGATTGCCCCTCATGTCTGGTTTTGTGGTCCGAGGTCACATATTTAGTATTTATTTATTTTGATTCATAGTCTCATAAAAAGGTTTAACGTTACACACCACTGGTAAGCACAACAAACCCTCAAATGTTTAACTTGCCTTTTGCTGATATCCTTATAATAGATCAATGGTCGATCTGGCTTTAAAAAAGGTTACTTAATCAACAAATGACATGTTATAGTTAAACACCGTTAAAGGGCCACGAAACCCCCTGTCTCAGGGCATTGATCACACACACTTACCAAATCTGTAGACAGACAATCAAACTGGAACTGTGTCTTTTTTAAAAGGAAACGAGCCAAAGAAAACAAAACTAATTAATTTACAAAGGAAGTTGCGTAAAAAAAATGAAATGACAAAAGTATTGAACACATGAAGAAAGGGAGGTGTAGAAAGGCAGTGAAAGCCCAGACAGCAGCTGAAATCTCTCAGTAGTTCTTCAGCAACCCTCTGTCCTTCATTACTGTTTTTTTGTCTTTCCCTCTTCCCCCTTTCTCTCACTTTCCCCTTTTTGATTTATTTTATTTTAAATTAGATGTAATATGAGAGACAGTTTTTACCTCTACCTGACCCCCTCTCCCCCCTCCCCTCCTGTCTGTGTACTGATGAAGGTGTTGTTGATCTTCAATGGAGATGTATTCTGTTAATAAGTTTTTCCAGGATGAGATGTGAATGGTATTTCTTGATTTCCAGTTCATGAGGATAGTTTTCCTGGCAGTAGGGCCACCAGCAGTAACTGACCATTTGTATTATTTATATTGATTGTAGATATGTCACCTAATAATATGCAGATGGAGGGAGACAGTGGGATGTGACATCCCATTAAGTTGGAGAGTGAGTCAGTAACCTTTTCCCAAAATGATTTAATTGAAGCGCAATGCCATAAGGCGTGAAGATAAGTGTCTGGGGTGTTTTGTGTGCAATGTGAACATATTTCTGAAATAGTGAAACCCATTTTAAATAATTTCTGCCCAGTTAAATGAGATCTGTGAAGTACTTTATACTGTATAAGTTGTAGGTTAGCATTTTTAGTCATGGAGAATGGGTTTTTGCAAATTTGAGTCCAGCATGCAGCATGCCCTTCATTATTGTAAATGAATATTAGCTGCTTCAGTCCAACAGAGTGGACATTTTAGCAAGACAATGACCTAAAACACAGCTGAGGAAATTCTCAAATGCTTTCAGAGAAAGAAAATCAAGCTGTAGAATGGCCCAGCCAATCACCTGAAAAAATAAAGATTTTCACACTCTGTTGAAGTCTGTGAAAAACTCACACCTGAGCAATGCATGTGACTTCATTCTCCATATGAGAGGCGTCTTTAAGCTGTCATCACCAAAAAAGCCTTTTCTAAATATTTCAGCAGTTCAGCACTTTCTCCTTCTGTCATTTCATTGTTATTACACAGAACTCATTTTTCAGATTAGTTTTGTCTTGTTTTATTTTTATGTTTGTATTGTTTGGTTAAATCAGTTTTAATTCCATATCTACAGCTCCTTTAGAAATATTATTCCCAGGAAAAAACATGACATGTTCAATTCTTTTTCCTCCACTGTATATAATATACTGCTGTGCATGTGCCTTAATATTTCAACTGTGGTGCTAATTTGGCCCATATTTCCCAAATACAGCCATAAAACTAAAAACTAGACGTACATTCATTCAAACTGTCTAGAATATGTGCTGAACATTTTCCCCCCACACATTTTCTACAAGCTACAACCCACCAAGTGCACACACACGCTGCTCATTTCAGACAGCATTTAGACCAATTAATACCGGCGTATTACCACCGAATACATCAGAGCAAAAAATGAAGCCACCCACATTTCAATTTTCTCAGGCATAGAATAGATGATTAAAAAGAAATGAACTCCAAGCGTACGTCCAATTGCATTTCAAGGCCAACGCAGCCAAGATTTGACACTCTAAATGGGACACACATAATGGTGGCGTTTCAGCCAGACCACTATCTGAAATGTCCCTCAGGTGCTGAAATTAGTTATCACGGACCAGAGAACAAGACCTCGCTTCGACACTAATGAGAGCTAGAGTCTGTGAATTACTAAAGAGGGGGGGGGGGGGGGGGGGGGCAAAGACCCATCAATATGAGTTTAAAGCTGTGACTGTAATGAGAGCTGGATTTTTGCATACTGTGGGCGAGATGTTTAAACAAGCTCAAGAGGTTGTGGAGGTCTACTGGAGAAAACTGCTGCTCTAAGATGTTTCTCCGGCTAAATGAAATAGTGTCTAGCTGTAAATGAACCTTGGCCCTGGTGACTGCCAGACGAGAAGTGGTGCAGCGTCAGAATCTAACACTGAGGGAGTAGTTGCTTTAAACATAGCGAAATGTGTTAACATAACTGTATTCCATTATTAATCTGTAAGTTTAAGAACAGCAGATTATATTATACAATTCACGTGTCATGTACTTACTGTAAATCAAGTGTCTGCGTAATAAAAAAAATGATAATAAAAAAACCCCCGAGCAAAATAAATGTTTGAGAAATCATTGCTCATGTTTAAGCCCACACGGAAACTGCACGCACGGAAATCTGCTCACTTTTGAGACCATCATTCAATCTATTTATTTGACTAAAAGACAGAAATAATGACTTTACAAACTCTATTGTACATAAACCATATAAACCAGTGGTTGTCAACCACGGGGCTGCGGACTGGTACCGGTCCGTGGATGAACTGGTACCGGGCCGCACAAGAAATCATTAATTATTTCCGTTTTATTTATTATTGAAGTCTTAACACTCTTTTATTTTAAAAAATGACTGTATTTTCTCGCTTACATCCCGGTCACTTGAGCGCCCAAATTTAACCCACAAGCAACAAAATGAGTAAGAATCAGACGCCTTCGAAAAAATTTTTTGCTAAGGGAAAAAGGCGGTGTGTGGCTTGCATGCACAAGCGGCGTGATGCGCTCGCGCCTTCCAGACGCACCAAGTTGAATGAATGCCGCATGGAGCACACCACGAGTCATGTGACAAGAATTGACCGTTCAGTTTGTATGGAATATACACATTTTGGTAGACTAATTATCTTAAAGGGGTGGTCCACTGCGATATCATATTTTAAACTTTAGTTAATGTAGATGTGTGAACATAAACTCTGAATTTAAGACGCTCAAAGTTCAATACAAAGGGACACATTGGCTTTTACAGAGTTAGCTTAGCCTACAGTGAATGAACTTTGGGAACTACAAAAAAATTAAATAAAATCTGGGTTAACCTCCACCTGGGTTAACAGCACATTTTAGCTCTTATGTCTTATGTTTTATATTTTGTTACAGACATACAGTGTCATCCTGCAACTGTTTTGCCGCATATGAAATGCCCCGAACACTATTTTAACTGTCCAAAATGGGCAAAAAAAATGTTGTTTTTACTGATAGTCAAAACATGTTCAAAAAATATGTGTGTGTTATTAATGCAAAACAGTCAGGAAAAAACTGCTGTGTTCAAGGCAGAAATAAAGAGTTTTTCATTCTATTACACAAAGGTGACTTTAATGTGTTTTATGTAAATTCGGACCACGAGTCCACATATATTTACTTTCTCTAAAAGTACATCATATCAAAAGATGATACTTAGGTTTTATTCTAATTAGGTTCCAATAAGCCCAAATAGCAAAGAGAAATAAAAAATGCATGTAAAAACAGCTTGGGCCTTATGGGGTTAATGATGTCATCAACCCTTCAGGTTATGCACATACACCCTGTAATCCGTTGTAATGTTATAACAGAGACGCTCCCTGATGATGTGGAGCTGATCTGTGAATCACAGCACATTATGTTAGCTGACCAATCAGAGCCTCTTGAGGGGCGGGTCTTCAAAGGAACTAGGAAATATGACAGTCGTTTTCATGTTAGCTGAGTAGCTGTGTATAATCAAAGTAGGATATACGAAACTATAACGTGATTTTCTACAAATGAAGCATGAGCACACATTCCTTTGCACCCCATAAACACAACAAAGCCTTAAAAATATACTCTGGACCACCCCTTTAAACAAACACAGAACACCCAGGCACTGCAGTGCTTTGTCATTTTCTACATGTATAAAACTTGTATCAGAGTGACAGCTCGTCTTCCTCTGAGAAAACGGTTTCAGTCAACGAAATCAGCCTACGAATCACCGACAGGCAACTCAGTTTTTCAACTAATCGCTGTTTCATCTAATCGTGTACACTCAAAAATGGCATTTGCAAACTATTTATTTAAAATGAGCTGAAACAACACTATTCTTGAGGATTATTTTGGCGAATAATTTAATTGTTTTATGTTAATTGTTTATGTTTAACATACTATTTTTGTAAAATCAATTAAGTTAATTTAATCGTTTTTTGCTGGGACAACATGAAGCAATTGTGTGGAACCATGCTTTTATTACAGTCTACTAAAAGACAGAAAATATGACAAACTCCATTGTACATAAACCATATAAACATTTGCATATTCAAGGTATATGCAGGAATTCTAAAGGTAATTTCAACACCTTTTTAAGACTTTTTAAAGACCTCAGAATATTTTACGACCTCATCGCCACTTCAAGTTCTAATCAGTATCAAACCTTTAACTTAATAAACAGTTGTTAATAAACAGTTGTAGTTAAATACATCAATGGAGCACAACCGTGCAACAGAACTCAGATAAGCTCGGAAGAAACAAAGCTTGAAAGAATAAATTAAGCGGTTGTTTTTAGCGACAGGCTTCAGCCACTGTTTTAACTCGTCTTTCTCCAACCAGGAGTACCCAAACTTGCATTATCCAATTTTGCTGTCTGTTTTGCTCTATGGTTTCGCTACATGTGAAGAGCGTCACATCACCTTCCCATGTTTGTGGCAAATTACCTGACATCACCCAGACGGAGGAACTTGGCCGGACGCGTCCTGGCCCGAACCAATCACGTGGATTGAGGAAAATAAATAAATTTATGCTTTTTTGGAGTCAAACACTTTGGACAAACAAAATTTAAGACCTCGTAAAAACCAAATTAAGACATTTTAATACCTTTTAAGGGCCTTCATTTTCTTATAATTGATTTATCAACTTTCAATACTTTTTAAGACCTCGTGGACACCCTGATTATATTCATATTCAATAATTTTACTGGAATTAAAAGTAAAAACTGAAATAATATATACACACATTTCCATACACTCTAAAAAACTATTTTTGGTGCTTGATCAAACTACGCAATTAAAATGAGCTGAATCTTGAGTTTTTTTGGTGAATATCTTAATTGCTTTATGTTCAGTCTACTTAAATTTGTAAAAACAATTAAGTTAAATTAATCTGTTTGTGTTGGGACAACATGAAGGAATCGTGTAGTAGAACCCTGCATTTTTTTTTACAGTGTAGATATATTATTTGAGACTTTTCTTTGTTCTAATTAATATTTGCATTGTAAAGCCTAAATAAAGGTTACAAGTTATACAAATTTTTTTCATACATCTTTAATTACAATACTCTCAAAATCATTCTGCATAAATATGCACATTTTGTACAAAAATTCTGTGCAGAAATAGCAAACACATTTATCACATCAAGATTTACTGCATAGATAAAGTTCAGTTTTCTTTTCCCAATTGAACTCTAAATAACAAATGATGGACGCATACTAGAGATTAATTGATGAGTGACTATCGGTCAAATCCTTTAAATCCATACACCTTATCAATGGTTGATTACGTGTGGATGTCTTTAACGTGCATAGTTAAGATTGATGAAGTTAACTAATTACTAATTGGAAAAAGCATTTAATAAGTCATGGACATTGATGAGCAAACATTGGCCTTTTCATATTCTCCAGATTTTCCTTAATTTACACAAATTCCTATTCAGTGATGCGAGTTACATAATAATATTACTTTATATTAGCTAATGAGTAAAATAGGGTTGTCGCGATACCATTAATTCGTCTTACGATACTATACCAGCTGAAGTATCACGATACGAGTATTGCTATACTGTAATTCATAACTCAAAATATAAAGAAAATTGTCAAAAATACAATATTTTACATGTTATAATAGGTCTTGAATTTAATTCATAATGTCCTTATTATTGAAAAAAGTATTATATGCACGTCACTTCACCTAAAATTTATTCATTCTTTTTGTTTATTTTTAACTGACCAACAAAAAATATATTAAATTAGGATACAAATTATACCAAATTAAATCTGTAACAAAAAGAGTATTTTTCCAACAAAATTAGGCTATATGAAGTGGGCAAAAAATGTTTTAATGTTTCCTGTTGCTATTTTGAGTTTTTCATCTATTGGTTTTTTTTTCAGTCTTATCAGGTACAAATCAAATAATTCAAAAATTTCGCTTTGTGAGTCGTTCTTTTTAGGAGATTGTCGTGGTTGTTGTAGCTACTAAATCATATTAAATCAACAGAAATGAACTGATTCAGATGTGCGTTTGAAATGTCAGAAAACATCAGAAAACTTGCAACCTTAAAGGGCTCTACAAACTATTAATATAAAATGGTCTATTGTTGCACAAACGGGTGAGCATTTAGTGACTTTTCCACATGCAACATTATGTATTGTAGATAAACCATTAATGACGATACTACCGTTTACAAACTACAGTGGCACCAGCAGTATTTTGAAACCATAGTATCACGATACTACCATAGTACTGGTAAACCGTGCAACCCTAAGTAAAGTAACACATTACTTTAAAATATTAAGTAATAATATTTATTTAAAAAAAATGTTTAAAAATGCAAATGCAAATTACTTTTTAGTTTAATTAATTAGCTTAGTTTAATTAATCCCTAAAGATACAGACAGAAACAAAGATGGCAGTGCCTTACAATTCTGCGGTGGAAGTATTTTCATTATTCTGAACCCATCAAAGAAAAGAAAGAGGCGATTGTCTCAAATCAACAGCGATTTTACTGCACTAATAAGACAAAAAGTAGCAAACAGATTGCTTTAAACTTTCCTTGTATATATGGCATGTATAGCTCGGGGGTCAGGAAGATCTCAGAAGATAACGTTATAGTAGATTATTCCTTTTTTTATTTAAAGGTAAACGAAGGTTATACAGTGCATTGTTAATTACAGAGCCCCTCTATTTTAAAAAGAAGAAGAAAACTGCAAGTTCTGAAGGAGATTAAGCCTTGGTCAGGTAAGGAAAAGTAACTAAAAAATAACAACGCATTACTTTCAATAAAAAGTAACTAAGTAATGCAACTAGTTACTGTTTTGGAGAGTAACTCATTGTAATGCATTACTTTTAAAAGTAACTTTCCAAAACACTGATCCTTTTCACATTTAGGAGAAAATAACTCCTCCAAGTGTTGGGGATAATGTTACTTGGGTTATGTAATCAGATTACTTTTTGGAAGTAACTAATAAAGTAACACACTACATTTCATTTCCGAGAAAAGCATCCTACTTTTTCAACTAGTCGACTCTCCAGTGCATTCACATTGCTAACTTGGTGTTGCTGTGCTGTATGTTTTTCTCCTGTTTATGAGAGAATATGAAGCATATCAAAGAAGGCGGAGCTTCAAACACACCCACTGATTGCATAGTCATCACTAACCAATGGTAGCTTTAAGATTGTTAGGACCAAAACGAACTCCCCAAAAAAGTTCGCTATGGTGAGCTGTTTCGAACCTTCGAAACAAACTCAAAAATAACTTTGTTATGGGCGGATTTTGTTCGAAATGACGCAAATTTAATTAAATAATTCATTTTCCTTCAGCTTAGTCTCTATTTTGGAGGTCACCACAGCGGAATAAACCACCAACTATACCAGCATATGTTTTATGCAGCGGCTGCCCTTCCAGCTGCAACCCAGTACTGGTAAACACCCATACACTCTTGCATACACACACACACACTCATACACTACAGTCAATTTAGTTTATAGAATTCACCTATAGCGCATGTCTTTGGTCTGTGGGGGAAACCCGAGCACCCAGAGGAAACCCACGCTAACACGGGCGAGAACATGCAAACTTCACACAGAAATGCCATCTTGTCCAGCTGGGACTCGAACCAGCGACATTCTTGCTCAGAGGCGACAGTGCTAACCACTAAGCCACCATGCCGCCCCAAGGTTAATCATTTCAAGCTAAAATAAAACATTATCACAAGGCACCAGCAGTCATGAGACAAAAGTTATCCTGTAATCATTTCCCCATCCACACAACTGGGTCACTGTGTCAACCTACACAGCGCAGCAAAACACAAAACTCAAATCTAGTTAGTAGATTTTAAGCTTGTTCATAAATGAGTCCAGTCCACATTAAAGGTTTGTTATTGTGCAGCTGAGAGAATAAAAGTCTGAGAGAATAAAATAACAGCGTTTGCATATACATCTGCATATTCATTCAGTTAGACAAAAGCTGACTCTGGTTACTATAGTGAAGGGCTTTTATTGTTGTCAGGATGTTATTCTCCTGCAGTAATTAGACATGTGTTATTTACAGCTCAAATGATTGGCTGAAAACAACCTGGCAGCAGGACTCACAACACGCATTGAGATAAACATGAACTTTTATCGAGCATTATTGACCTTTGTGGTCAGGACATTTCACTGAGCCTTTAATGTCATCTGTTAAATGAATAGATATATCGTGCTAATAACTCAACTCACATGTTTAAAGGGAGTTTAGGTGGAGGCATCTTGTATCTTGTTTCTTTCCCTTGTGTAAAATGTATAAAGGTTTAAAACAGGGGTGTCCACACTCAGTCCTGGAGGGCCGGTGTCCTGCAAAGTTTAGTTCCAACCCCAATCAGAAACACCTGGGCTAGCTAATCAAGCTCTTACTAGGTTCTCTAGAAACATCCATGCAGGTGTGTTGGGGCAAGTTGAAGCTAAAATCTGCAGGACACCGGCCCTCCAGGCCCGAGTTTGGACACCCTTGGTTTAAAATAATAATAGTAATAATAATAATAATAATAATAAATATCATAAATGATATTATTGCACTCTAAAAAACATTGAGTTATTCATTTAACCCAATGGTTGAGTTAAAAATATTTGGCGTTTTGTTGGGTTATTTTTAACCTTTATTGGGTTATTTATTAATAACTCCACCAGTTGGGTTAAATATTTGGTGCTTTGTCAGGTTATTTTTAACCTTTATTGGGTTATTTATTAATAACTCAACCAGTTGGGTTAAATATTTGGTGCTTTGTCAGGTTATTTTTAACCTTTATTGGGTTATTTATTAATAACTCAACCAGTTGGGTTAAAAATTTGGTGCTTTGTTGGGTTATTCTTTAACCTTTATGGGGTTATTTATTTAATAACTCAACGAGTTGGGTTAAAAAAAAATTTAATTTTTAACAGTCAACTGATTGTTAAATTCTATAATCCAATGCATTAGGTTAAAATAAGCCATAGTTAGGAAGGTGCTATAACAAACTTTAGTTGGGTTATATGCTGGTGTATTTTTAACCCAACTATTTAAACTGAGTGTTGTTGTAATTAAGAATACAACTAATACTAATAAATACAACAACTGTTTTATTGATGTTTTTATTATCATCATGAATAATCATTTGTCTGTTGTAGACATGCTGATTTAAGATGGCAAACATGAATATTTAAACCATTATAAGTATATATGACTTAACAGTAAATTAATACATTTAAAAATATAGAATTATGTTTCTGCAATAAGCACTGCACATTTTTACAACTAGTATTCTATTATTTTTGTTTGTGTTAATTATATATATATATATATATATATATATATATATATATATATATATATATATATATATATATATATATATATATATATATATATATATATACACACACACACACACATTACACAATCATGATAATCATTATATATATTATGTACATATATATTTATTTATTTTTTCCAAAAAACTATAAATTTAAATATTTATATCATGTTAATGTCTAATTACAGTAATACTTTTTGTATGGATTTTATGATAATTGTAGTATAAAAATGTACTTGTTTATTCTATACATGCCAATGTCAGATGGCAAGCATGAAAATTCGAAGTAAATTAAGTATGAAGTAAAAATACTATAATAAAATGAATACAATATAAATAATTAAGAGATTAAAGTATTAAGTATAATGTAATAAGTATAAAATTATTTTACAAGAATTTCAATGGTTTACTATTATCTTTCTTATTATTTTGTATGTTAATAATTATCCTATACACACACATAACAATTATCATATATATATATATATATATATATATATATACATAATGTCTAATAATATTACAGTAATACTTTTTGTATGGATTTTATGATAATTGTGGTATAAAAATTTACTTGTTTATTCTATACATGCCAATGTCATATAGAAAGCATAAAAATCTGAAGTAAAATAAATATAAAGTAAAAATACTATATTAAAATAAATACAATATAAATAAATAATAGATTAAAAACTTATAATTATGTTCCTACAATAAGAATTACACATTTCTCCTATTACTATTAGTTGTCCAATTATTTTGTATGTGTTATCAATTATCTTATATACACACAGTATATATATATATATATATATATATATATATATATATATATATAGATATATATATATATATATATATATATATATATATATATATATATGTGTGTGTGTGTGTGTGTGTGTGTGTGTGTGTGTGTGTGTGTGTGTGTGTGTGCGTGCGTGCATTTTTCAAATAACTATAAATTTAAACATTTGAATCATATTAGTCTAATAATATTACAGTAATTATTTTTGTGTTGATTTTATGCTAACATGAATATCTGTACCAAAACAAGCAAAAGTAGTAGATTTATCCTCCTAAAGCTTTAGTGTCCACATATGTGGACAGCACATTTTAGCTCTTAAGTGGCTATTTAAAATACTTTGAATGTTTTATATTATGTTTCAGACATACAGTGTCATCCTGCAACTGTTTTTCAGCATATGAAATGTCCCGAACCCTATTTTTAACTGTCCAAAATGGGAAACAAATGCTGTTGTTACTCTCTGATAGTCAAAGCAAGTTTATAAAAAAAAATTCTATGTTATATATGCATTAAAAAACATTCAGGAAAAAGTTTTTTTATGTAAATTCGGATCACGAGTCCACATATATGGACATAATTTTTCTCTAAAAGTACATCATATCAAAAGATGATACTTAGATTTTTATTCTAATTAGGTTCCAATAAGCCTAAATAGAAAAGAGAAATAAAAAATGCATGTAAAAAATAAATTGGGTCTTAAGAGGATAAAGTAAAAATACTACAATCAAATAAATACATATGAAAATTATTTTACAAGAATTCCAATGCTTTACTATTATTCTTTTATTAATTTGTATATGTTATCAAATATCCTACATACACACACACATTACACACAGTCATCATGAACATGATAAGGCTCCAGCAGCTCACCTCCTTCTTGTCCTGCAGGCATTCCAGCACAGACAGGTTGTTTGTCCAGGTGTGTTTCGGACACAGGCGGGTCACGTCGTCCCGGCAGGCCTGCTCATCTGCCAGTTTCCAGCTGCTAGATCTCCTGGTCTGAGAACCGGAGGACGCGGCTGCGGCGGCAGCAGCAGCAGCGGCGTTATTCCCGGGGTTCAGTATCGCGGCTTTGAGCTGCTGGTGCATGGCGACCGCAGGTGGATGAACATTCCCGAATCCCGGAGGAGGTTTAAGAGCCTGTACGGCGAGCAGGCAGACAGACATGAGGAGCATCAGCGGCTGAACACGTCTACACGCCGCCATCTTCGGCCACAACAGCTGAATCAAAGCTCCGTTCGCTCCGTTACTCCTCCCGCCGCCGAACACACAGCGCTGACCCACCGGCAGACTCTACTACGGCGAAGGCCTGGCTTATGAATATTAATGACGCAACGCGCCGTATGCTTATGAATATTAATGACGCATCGCGACGAAGTCCGCACTGACTGGCGGAACAACTGACGTTTGTAAATAAGTCTGTCAAATACACCGATAAAGGCATGGATCATGAATATTAATGACGCAGAGTAAGCGGACTCTCCAGCAAGGTTACCAAGCAACGACTGAATTAATATTCATGAGTTAAACCTTCGTCATAGTGTGATCAACTTGAGTTGAGACATCCTCAGAAAACTAGACGATGAAATGTGAATTATACCAACGACGTCTTGTGAATGTCTTCCATTTGTTTTTTTTGTTTTTTGTTTTTTGTTTTTTTATTCAGAATTTCAATTATCTTTGGAATTTTTGTTTGTTGGCTGTTTTGCATAATAATAATAATAATAAAAAAATGTATCTGTATTATAACATGTAAGTATTTAGGTTTTCTAAACCATACAAGAGTTTCTATCAATGAGTGGAATAAAATGTTTACGCAACTAATATTAATAATAATAAGTAAATAAAAGGATAAAATACATTAAGAGGAGCAAGACAATAAATATAAATAAAGGCTATAAATTGGTTCTAACCAAAATAATTATTTAATATAATTAATAAATGAAATGTATACACATTATATACAATCATTGTTTAACAGGGTCTAATATTAAATTGTATTAAATATAACTTTATAATGTGATTTTAAATATAATAATCCGCAAATAAATATATAAATAAAAAACATATCAGAAATATTATTTCTATTATCAGAGTTTCTGCAGCTTTCATCATGTTAAATTTAAGACCTTTTAAAGACCATTATGAATGAAAGTTTAGACTTATACAGGGCTAAAATGCTTAGGATTTTTTTTATTATCCCTGTTGGAAAAGATTTTAACTTGCCCTATCAAAAAATGATAATTTAATACATTTATTAATACAATAATAATAATAATTTATTAATTTAAAAATATAGGTCAGGTCAGTATCCTCAGCAGTAAATAAACGGAGAACGTTTAAACAAGTGTTACTGTAATTAAATTAATTAAAGTAATTAAAATGTTATGGTAAAGAGTTAAAATGCTATTTTGTTTTTTAATAAAATGCTTTATTGAGATGGATTGTTGGTGATTGTATGAGTGTTAATGGCCAAATTGGGCAGCTATACATGAACAAGGAAACATAAGACCTGCAACACAATATTTCAGTAGATTTAAGACTTTTTAAGGCCTAAAATTCAGCTTTTGAGATTTAAGACATTTTGAGACTTTTTAAGACTTAGCGGATACCCTGTATTATACATTATTATACATTTTTTTTAAGTCAGAGCATTTGTGGTACAGAAATAAACTTGTCTATTCTATTCTACTCCTTTAATAACATATCATAAAATATAAAATATATAATATAATGTACTTTTATTGTCAAATCTTGTAAAAAAAAAAAAGGATTCTGTATGTAAATGTTAAAGTTAAATGTTAAACATTAACGTTAAATGTGTGGACAGTGTATTTTAAGCTTTGCTAGCAAATGTTTAGATTTATTTATATAGAAACTCTTTGTCGAGGATTACAAACCAATATTTTGAAGAAGGAATCCAGTCTCCAACTCTCATATCATTATTGTAAATACTTTGAAAATGTTAAAGATAATTTCCAAATTCTACTAAGCCTAAATCTAATCTACTACGATGTGATCTGCAGGTTTCTGGACAAAAGCGCCATCCAACAGTATCTCTTCAGTGTGATGTTGAATGAAGCGGGTCGCTGACAGGTCAAGCTGGATCATTAACCGTAAATCAATGACAGATTCCAGATTAATACACTTCACACACACTGAACAACACACACATCAATAAGAGCATGAATGAGCACACAAGACAGCAGAATAAAAAAAGAGCCTTCTTTGTGAGGAATGAAGGTAATAATAAGCCATGTAATGATCCATCCTAAGTGCACTTGAAGGTGGCAAATGCAGGTCCTTAACCTTTTCATACTTAGAGAAAAAATAAATAAATACCTATATATATATATATATATATATATATATATATATATATATATATATATATATATTATATATATATATATATATATATATATATATATATATATACACATATATAAATATTTATTTATTTATTTATTTATATAATCCATGATGCGAATCTCCCGTTCCACCACATTCCAAAGGTGCTTTATTGAATTGAGAACTGGTGACTGTGGAGGCCCATTTGAGTACAATATACTCATTGTCATGTTCAAGAATCCAGTCTGAGATGATTCACGCTTTTTGACATGGCGCATTATCCTGCTGGAAGTAGCCATCAGAAGATGTGTACACTGTGGTCATAAAGGGATGGACATGGTCGGCAACAATACTCAGGTAGACTGTGGCGTTGACACGATGCTCAGTTGGTACTAATGGGCCAAAGTATGCAAAGAAAATATCCCTTCGACACTATTACACCGCCACCACCAGCCTAAACCATTGATACAAGGCAGGACGGATCCATGCTTTCATGTTGTTGATGTCAAATTCTGACCCTACCATCCAAATGTCGCAGCAGAAATCGAGACTCATCAGACCAGGCAACATTTTTCCAATCTTCTATTGTCCAATTTTGGTGAGCCTGTGTGAATTGTAGCCTCAGTTTCCTGTTCTTAGCTGACAGGAGGGACACCCGGTGTGGTCTTCTGCTGCTGTAGTTCATCCGCAAGGTTGACCAAGTTGTGCATTCAGAGATGCTCTTCTGCAGACTTCGGTTGTAACGAGTGGTTATTAGAGTTGCTGTTGCCTTTCTATCAGCTGGAACCAGTCTGGCCATTCTCCTCTGACCTCTGGCATCAACAAGGCATTTGCACCCCCAAAACTGCCGCTCACTGGATATTTTCTATTTCAGACCATTCTCTGTAAACCCTAGAGATGGTTATGCGTGAAAATCCCAGTAGATCAGCAGTTTCTGAAATACTCAGACCAGCCCGTCTGGCACCAGCAACCATGCCAAGTTCAAAGTCACTTAAATCATCTTTCTTCCCCATTCTGATGCTCGGTTTGAACTGCAGCAGATCGTCTTGACCATGTCTACATGCCTAAATGCATTGAGTTGCTGCCATGTGATTGGCAGATTGACAGTTGGACAGGTGTACCTAATAAAGTGGCCGGTGAGTGTGTATAAAGAGTGAGAGAGAGATTTCTAATTTCTAATGAATATTAATAATTTATATAAACTAATTTATTTACAAGATAATAAAAAATAAACTAATAAATAACAATAATAATATAACCAAAAAATAATTAAATTAAAAACATATCATTGTTAAAGGGCACCTATGGTGAAAAATCTACTTTTCAAGCTGTTTGGACAGACATATGTGTAGGTATAGTGTATAGACCGTCATATTGGGGTGATATAAACACAGCCAGTCCTTTTTTTTCCAATTTAACAACATAAAAACAGTGGACCAATTGTAGCGGTTTTGAGATCGACTGCAACTTGACGTATGCGGTCCCCCCGCCCACCAATATTGATCGACAGGTGCGCATTACCATATCCTCAGTATGTTGTTTACATCCGCCATTTTCAGCGTGTGAGTCAAAGCGATGTCACCAAAGAAACACCCTTGCTCTATTTTTAGATGTAAGGCTCATTGGGCTTAACATTCACCACGTTATGGCTCTCCTCACCGCCAGTATTTGTGAGTTTTGGTGGGTTTGCATACATGTGTACTTTTCATTGTGTCTTCCTTAAACTTCAGCAGTTTGCATTTCCCGCGGTCATAGAAGCTCCCTGTCATCTTAACTAGGTGCAGCTGGAAAGTGCGAGCGTGTTGCCTCACGTGCGCGTCCCTCCATTAGAAATAACAAACTAACGATGCGCAGCGCCATGCATTTCGCGTTGTTGCGGATGAAAGTGAGGAGAGGGAGGGTGTCGCGGATGAAAGTGAGGACTGGGGGGGTTCGCTCACTATTCTGCCGCCTAGGTCGCCTCTATGGACACGCTGGCCCTGCTCAGGACACTGTTCATATATATTGCCACACCACAGAGCGTTATCTGTATAGTTTCATTTTAAATAACATGCGAATGTGCGCGTCTGGTGTGCCGTGTCGTAGCTCTGAGCGGCGCATCCGGTGTATGACGCCCTTTAGTTATAGCCTCAAGCAGGTTGGACACCAGAAGCGCCGCTCGGCGACAAGCAGCGTCGCACCACACAGCGGCATGCATTTTGAATTATACTTAAGTTTCTATCAGGGGACACACAACGGCGCCGCAAGTGTGCGATACTTTCAACTGTCATGTGCGCGCCTCGTCGCGGTGCATCCGGTGTGTGATGCCCTTCAGTCAAAGTTAATCCAGTGTGCTTGGTTATTAGTCTCGGTGTAGGCTACAAGCTCGGAGCTTTAAACTAGCACACAGTTGGCTGTAAAACTATACAAAGACACAAATGATTTTGTAGTCTCTGCTTGGTCTGTGTCCGAGTCGTACATGTACGGCTGAATGCTGGTCCTCTCACTCATGTTGCTTCTCTCTGTCTGCCTCAGTGTAGCCAGATTGGAAATGTGATAATATCGTACAGAACCTCAAAATTATCGTATTTGGAGGAAAATTATCGTACACTAGTCAAACGGAGAGTATACAGCTATTATATAGACAAATAGCATTTTGACACAACGTGCAAATTACCACAATACGTAAAAAAAAAAAAAAAAAAAAAACTAGGGGTACCTTAGTGGGAAGGTTCAAACTCCACCTCCGAGTCTCTGTCACTGAATACCTGCGTGTGTTGGCAGATGTTGAGGGATTCATTTTGCGGTACAAATTGTATACCTACATGGAGCGCAACATGCTGGTTGGCTTGAAAGCAGTGCACCCTCCCGAATTTTTAACACACTAGTCTGAGGTGTGCACAAGCCCGTCTAGAGGATCTGTAATGAGCCGATCTCGTGGCTTTGTTTTGATGAGATTAACTTTGGAAAAACACATTCACATGATGCATTTGAATAGGGAAAACGATCAAGGGGAAACTCCCGTCCCTCTCACTTTCCTTTTCAGCACTCCTTTTTAAAACTTTACTGCTTAAACGATTACCCTCAACCTGAAAACGACTGAAGCACTGCCGCGAGCAATCAATGTTGCCAGATGTAGCTGACTGATTCCAGCCCAAAAACGATCCAAAACCCGCCGAAATGCAAAAAAATCTGGCAACACTGCGCGCAGCAGGAACGTTAACTCGTGAGAGCCATTCTCCACGTTGATTGGCTGAGAAGATGTAACGTAAGGGTGCTTTCACACCTGCCTTATTTAGTTCGGTTGAATCGCACTAGAGTTCGTTTTCCCTCTTGGTGCGGTTCGTTTGGGCAGGTGAGAACGTAGCAATCGCACTCGTGTGCGCACCAAAAGCGCACCAAAAAAGCGTACCGAGACCTCCTTGAAGAGGTGGTCTCGGTACGCTTTCAAACAAACCCTGGAGTGGTGAGAACGTGATCCAAACTAAAACAGACCCAACCGCAAAAAGTACTGCGCCTTTTTGGACTAACCCAGCTGCCGTAGTGCGATGCGCTGTCTATCTTATGTGGTTTGGAGGAAAAATATTTGTTGACAGCGCTTTACCAACAGTTTTAAACAGAGAGAGAGAGAGAGAAACATTACCTGATGGATCATTGGTGATATTTCCGAAAGATGACCATGTCGCAGTTTAGCTAAATTATTTCACGCCTTCTCCTAATGCTTTTGCCGATTGCAATGCATTAAAACATTGTTTTCCAGCCCCAGCCGCCCTTCATTCTCGAAATGTATAGTTTGTCTAAAGTGATGTATACACACTACATATTATACTATGACGGTTTGTTTATTTGCGGTAGTTCCACGTGAATTCTGACCAATTGAAAAGCAGTTTAGGAAATGCGTTCAATAACATCTGGCCAGTGAGTGATGTAGATTTTGTCACATGACTGCATTTTGGTTCGTTTCAACTGGTTCGGACCAAAGCAATCAGTGTGGTGTGAAAGGGACCCAAAACGGCAGAAAAATGCTACAGTGTATCATTTGTTGCCTTTGGTCCGGACCAAATGAACCGAACCACATATGTGAAAGCACCCTAAGATGAGATAGAAAACGTGTCTAACTCCACCTTCTCCGGTCACAGACAGTATACACAAGACGCAGCTATCAATACGTATAGAAGCCCTAAGATTACAATGAAACTCATTTTAAATGCCATAAAATTCTGAAATTATCGTACATTATAAGATTTTTTTCATTATTGATCGTACATCGTACAGAGGTGGAAATTATCGTACAAATACGATAATTATCGTACGTCTGGCAACACTGGTCTGCCTGTCTGTTGCCACACACAAAGAGGGGAGCTCTTGGCTCCGCCCCCTTGTTAAGTTGGGCGGGAAGTCGAAACTAATTTTCATTAGAAGCGACACGCCCCTAAAACAGCAAACTGTGTACACGCCCCCAAAATGGCACTTTTTAACACATAATAAAAAAATCTGAATTGCGTTTTGAACTGAACCTAAACTGGCACACTCAGAAGAACCATAATATTAAGATTACATCTTAAAAAAGGGGTAAAATAGGTGCCCTTTAACATCTCTCCCTAGTAATGTGTATGTATAATCATATCAACCAGACACAGGACCAGGACGTGCGCAAACTAAGCAACCGTAAATAAAAGTCTGTTCAATTCGCTAGGATCATTAATCATCATCAAATGTGATCAAGAGTGAGTTTGACAAGTTTAAAATGTTTTAAAACAGGGCATGTTTGTAATGAATTACAGCGATTTACTTCAGATTTAATTCATCACCACAGCCGCATGTCAGTACAATTATAAAAGACGCTTCTATCCCGGTTTGTGGACGTTAAATCAGGTTTATCTTTTACGTTAACATAACAGATATCCATACAGCAGTGGATATTAACCTGTATCCTATCACATTTGCGTGCAAAAACAGTGCAAAGCTAAACGCGCGCGCTGTCTGTGTGTGTGCCTGTCAGCGATGTGTGTCTGTGTGTGTGTGCGTGAACTTTGTAACAATGTGTGTGACTCATCGTTGCAACTCTACAACATGCATCAAATACTCATTGGTAAAGTTCTTACTGTAGTTTTTTCTCACAAACGTTACGTGAGATCTTATTCCTTCGTGTTTGTCTGTTGTCTGATGCAGCCGAGGGAGCCGCTGCCAGGCACGTGGAAACGGTGGGCGTGAAGGACTTGCCTTAAAGGCGCAGTACACAAAAACCGCTAGCTGATGCTAAATGCTACAAAATAGAAACTTATAAAAGGTATAATAAAAAATCTGATGGGTCTTTTGAGATGAAACTTTACAGACACATTCTGGAGACACAAGAGACTTATATTAAATCTGGAAAAAGTGGTAACCTAGGTGCCCTTTAAAATAAAAATAAAAACTTTTTTCAGTGATGTTTCTAATGTAATATCTAATCTAAATATCTTATAAGGACAATATAGCAACTTATTTTCTATAGACAATGTGGATTCATGTAATAAAATGCATTAAAATAACGTTAAATCTTAAAGTAAAAACTATCCAAAAATACAGACAATAAAATAATAAACACTTTAACATAAAAACAAAAAATACATTCAATGATGCTAAAATAATATCACCACATTGCTGTTGACCACCATAAATACAGAAATTCAGTACACAAATAATAAAAGCATGTGTTACATTCTGTCGTTTATTTGAGGTAGTGATGACAGTTATTACTTTTTCATAAAAGAGTTAAAGAAATGTTTCCAGCAACATTACAACAACAAATCAAGTGTCATACAAAGCACTGTACTATCAAATTTATTAATATGTTTATGGCACGCGTACTGTACACGGTGAATAATCCTTCAAAACCAAACAACTATTTCCCCTCTAAAGAGTGCATTCATTTAAACTGAAAAGAGCCACCAAAACATACATTTGAAATAACATTCTCGTCTCATAATCATAAAAATCTTCCCTTTCCTCCAGCTAATTTCACAGATCAATTTCCTTGGCACCTCATAGAGCAAACACATGCTCTACTCAAATCAACAGGTATAAAAGTGCAAAAAAACAGCACTTTATATTACAATTTGACTCATTAAAGGGATAGTTCACCCAAAAATGTAACTTCTGTCATCATTTACTCACTCTTGATTTGTTACAATGGACAGTTTTGATGTTTTTGTTGTGTTGAACACAAAATAAGATACTTTAAAGAATGTTGGAAACCTGTAACCATTGACATCCTTAGTAGAAACAACAAATACTATGCAAGTCAATTGCTAAACAAAAACTAAATGTAAATGATGCTTTTTAAACAAATACTTAACAAATAAATTAATACTATGGAAGTCAATGGTTACAGGTTTTCAGCATTTTTCAAAATATCTTCTTTTCTTTTAAACCGATGGAAAAAAAAAAAAAAAAACTTAAACCGGTTTGGAACATGTGAGTAAATAAATGATGACAGAATTTTCATTATTTATCAATTTCTTAATGAAATCTGAACGGACTTTAAAAAGAATAGTTCACCCTAACTATTCCTGTAGCCATTGGCTTCCATTGTATTTGTTTATTTGCTTAGTATTTGTTTAAAAAGCAGCCACTGACATCCATAATAGGAACAACAAATACTATGGAAGTCAAAGGCTGCTTTTTAAACAAATACTAAACAATAAACAAACACTATGGAAGTCAACGGTTACAGGTTTCCAGCATTCTTCAAAATATCTTTTCTATTAAACAAAAAAGACACACTGGTTTGGAACATGTGAGTGACAGAATTTTCATTATTTATGAATTTATTAATGAAATTTTAAATGACTTTAAAAAGAATAGTTCACCCTAACTATTCCTGTAACCATGACTTCCATAGTATTTGTTTAATTGCTTAGTATTTCTTTAAAAAGCAACCACTGACATCCATAATAGGAACAACAAACAGTATGGATGTCAATGGTTACAGGTTTCAAGCATTCTTCAAAATATCTTCCTTTTTTTTTTAACCGAAAAAAAAAAAAAAAAAAAAAAAAAACTCAAACTGATTTGCAACAGGTGAGTGACAGAATTGTCATTTATATAATTACTGAACAAATAAACAAATGGCTGCTTTATATTTTGAAGAATGCGGGAATCCTGTAACCATTGAATTCCATAGTATTTGTTTAGTATTTGTTTAAAAAGCAGCCATTAACATCAATAATATGAACAAATACTATGGAAGTCAATGGCTGCTTTTTAAACAAATACTTAGCAAATACATTTTTTTATGAATTTATTTATGAATTAATAATGAAATTTTAAATGACTTTAAAAAGAATAGTTCACCCTAACTATTCCTGTAACCATTGACTTCCATAGTATTAGTTTAATTGCTTAGTATTTCTTTAAAAAGCAGCCACTGACATCCATAATAGGAACAACAAACACTATGAATGTTAATGGTTACAGGTTTCCAGCATTCTTCAAAATATCTTCTTTTCTTTTTAACCGAAAGAAATAAAAAACTCAAACTGGTTTGGCAGATGTGAGTGACAGAATTTAAATTTTTTAACTAATACTGAACAAATAAACAAATGGCTGCTTTATATCTTGAAGAATGCTGGAAACCTGTAACCAATGACTTCTATAGTATTTGTTTATTTGCTTGGTATTTATTGTTCCTACTATGGATGTCAATGGTTGCTTTTAAACAAATACTATGGAAGTCAATGGTTGCTTTTTAAACAAATACCAAACAAATAAACAAACACTATGGAAGTCAATGGTTACAGGTTACCAGCATTCTTCAAAATATAAATCAGCCCTTTGTTTATTTGTTTAATATCTTCTTTTAAACCGAAAAAAAATGTAAAAACTCAAACTGGGTTGGAACGTGTGTGACAAAATTAGCATTTTATTAACAAGTACTAAACAAATAAACAATATATATTCTTTATATATTGAAGAATACTGGAAACGTGTAACCATTGACTTCCATAGTATTTGTTTATTTGTCTAGTATTTGTTTAAAAAGCAACCATTGACATCCATAATAGGAACAACAAATACTATGAAAGTTAATGGCTGCTTTTGAAACAAATACTAAACAATAAACAAACACTATGGAAGTCAACGGTTACAGGTTTCCAGCATTCTTCAAAATATCTTTTCTTTTAAACCAATTTTTTTTTTTAAACTCACACTGGTTTGGAACATGTGAGTGACAGAATTTTCATTATTTATGAATTTATAAATGAAATTTGAACGGACTTTAAAAAGAATAGTTCACCCTAACTATTCCTGTAACCATTGACTTCCATAGTATTTGCTTAATTGCTTAGTATTTTTTTTAAAAAGCAACCACTGACATCCATAATAGGAACAACAAACACTATGGATGTCAATGGTTACAGGTTTCCAGCATTTTTCAAAATATCTTCCTTTTTTTTTTTTTAACCGAGAAAAAAAAAACTCAAACTGGGTTGGAACATGGGAGTGACAATGTTCATTTGTTTTTAACAAATACTAAACAAATAAACAAATGGTTGCTTTATATATTGAAGAATGCTGGAAACCTATAACCATTGACTTCCATAATGTTTGTTTAGTATTTGTTTATTTGTCTAGTATTTGTTTAAAAAGAAGCCATTGACATCCATAATAGGAACAACAAATACTATGAAAGTTAATGGCTGCTTTTGAAACAAATACTAAACAAATAAACAAACACTATGGAAGTCAACGGTTACAGGTTTCCAGCATTCTTCAAAATATCTTCTTTTCTTTTAAACTGAAAAAAAAAAACCTCAAACTGGTTTGAAACATGGGAGTGACAATGTTCATTTGTTTTTAACAAATACTAAACAAATAAACAAATGGTTGCTTTATATATTGAAGAATGCTGGAAACCTGTAACCATTGACTTCCATAATGTTTGTTTAGTATTTGTTTAAGAAGCAGCTATAGTAGGATCAACAAATACTGTGGAAGTCAATGGTTACAGGCTACCACCATTCTTCAAAATATCTTCTTTTCTTTTAAACCAAAAAACTCAAACTGGACTGCAAGTAAATGATGACAGAATTTCTGGGTCAACTATCCCTTTTAATTAGGCTGGTTTGACCTATAATAAGGTTAATATTTGCAGCTCTTGGATCATATCTGATCTGGGAGCAGCTACAGTACAGTTTTTGGGTTTTGAGGACTAGTCTTACTTGTTCGTGTTGTTCAGAAAGTGCTCTGCTGAAGGCAGTGGCAGCCGCAGCCGGTGGGACAGACGTCCTGCGACCGGAACCAGTCCATCATGTGGCTGGTGTGTCCACCATGGCCGCAGCTCAGGCAGAAGTTGGAGGATCCGCGGACGGCCACGTGGCAGATGGAGCACTGGAAGGTGAAGCGCTTGCAGACAGCGCACTGTGTGCCACGAGCCTGACTGCGACAGTGACAGCAGTACACGCCAAACTCTGCAGAACCACAGCAAAGAGACCCCAGTCACAAATGCAGAGTGTTAAACAATTATTGAAGGGTTAAACATTCACCGGCACTGCAGATATTACTGATTCTAGACTAATGTTGTGCTCCTTAAAGTACAAATGAAATCGAAACTAACCATGTTGACAGTCAAAAGTTTACATACATTTCCTCTGTATTTTTTTAGCTTTGCTTTTAAACTGTATAACTTTGATCAAATGTTTTGGGTATCCTTCCACAAGCTTCTCACAATAGTTGTTTTTATTATTATTTTTTCGGGGTTTTCACCTTTAATTGACAGGACAATAGTGAATTGACAGGAAAGCATGGGGAGCAGAGAGAGGGGAAGGATCGGCATAGGACTGCGAGGCGGAATCTAACTCGGGTCGCCATGAGCACCGGAGTGCATGTGTCGACGCCCTAACCACTACACCGCTGGCGCAGACACTTCTCACAATAGTTTTTGGCCCATTCCTCCTGACAGTATTGGTGTAACTGAGTCAGATTTGTAGACTGTCTGGCTTGCACAAGCTTTTTCAACTCTGCCCACGAATTTTCTATAGGATTGAAATCAGGGCTTTGTGATGGCCACTCCATAACATTCACTCTGTTGTCCTTAAAGCACATTTTAACTAATTTGGCAGTATGCTTAGGGTCATGGTCTGTTTGGAAGACCCATTTGTGGCCAAGTTTTAATTTCCTGGCTGATGTCTTGAGATGTTGCTTCAGTATTTCTACATAATGTTCTTTCTTCATGATGCCATCTATGCTGTGAAGTGGACCAGTCCCTCCTGCAGCAAAACAGCCCCACAACATGATGCTGCCGCCCCCATACTTCACAGTTGGGATGGTGTTCCTAGGCTTGTAAGCTTTCCCCTTCGTCCTCCAAATGTAACACTGGTCATTATGGTCAAACAGTTCAATCTTAGTTCCATCAGACCACAGGACATGACTCCAAAAATTATTCTTATTCCCAGTGTAATTTAGCAAATTGTAATCTGGCTTTTTTTGTTGACTCTGGCTTGTTGATTTTCCCATGTTGTCACACAAAGAAGCAGTGTGTTTGAGGTTTTCCTTAAATACTATTCTACAGTTGTACCTCCAATTAACTCAAATGTTGTCAATTAGCCAATCAGAAACTTTCAAACCTTGATGCCATCATCTGAGCTTTTTTAGAGGCATAATAATCTTATTGTATGTAAACTTGACTTTCAAGAAAAGTTATAACTATTTCTCAAAAAGCATAACAGAAACAAATGTGATAATCCTAACTTACCTAAAAGAGAAAAAGTTTAGTCACATTAACATCTGACTTTTTTTAAAATGGTTATGTGCCTTTTTATACAGTGTATGTAAACTTCTGGTTTCAACTGTATATCGTTGGTACATCGATACCGCAATGTGTGTGCCTACAATAGTCACATTGAAGGATTAGATTTATTTATTAAAGATTAAAAGATAACATATGATTATCATTATTTGTTTATTATTATTTATACACAGATGACCATGCTGTTTTACATTTGATCATTCAATTTCTGTACTTCAATACTGTTAGACCATAAAGCTCAGAAAACCATAAAGCACTGTTTATTTAGTTATTTTTGATGTAATTTATTATATTGTATGCAGATCCACTGCTTAGAAAAAGACTTGATCATCCCAGTCGATCTAAATGAATAAAATCTTTCCAAATAGAGGTATTCAATTCATCTGCTGAAATTCTATTTATATTGCAATATATACGGACAAAAAATAGTAAACGTTTAATATGATTTACCATCGGACATTTTTTTAAAAATGGTTATGTTTTTTTTTTAGAGTGTATCTCTGGTTTCAACTGTATATTGTTCAGCCCTGGTTGTTAGACTGTTACACTTTTTGTGTTGTCAATATGCTTGTGTTTATATAGGCCTATTGGTGTGTGTGAGCCATTGCATGCAAGTCGCGAGTCACTGGTATTGTTGTTTTTGGGATCATGGGCTGAAAAATCTGACCTATATCTTGGATGATCTGAGGTCGAGTACTTCAATTTTCAGATGATCCCTCTCTTTAACTTACCAATGCCTTTGTGTGGCTCTGGAGGGCAGGACACAAATTTGAGCACCTCTGCCCTCTTGTCCTTCATGCCCCAGCGGTGCAGGATCTCTCCGTAACACTTCTTGAAGTCGTCAAACTGCCAGGAGTTGGAGGGGTCCAGTAACCTGAGGACCAGAAGGAGCTCTTTAAAGTTGCAGTATGTAGTATTGACAACGTAGTGGTTGAATTATGTATTGCAGTCCAAAGTCAAAATATTAAATAAGGTTGTTTTTTTTTTTTTTTCCATTTCGCCCCTCCTTCGATTTGACACACAGAGGTTGCCAGATTGATGACACAAGCAAAAGCGAGCATGCCAGGTGATTGTGCCTTACACTTTAAGCTGATCAGCTGATGTTTACATTGGTAATATTTGTAATGTTTGCAAATTAAAAAACACTTTATTTTAATGAGCATCCGTCACATTTCGATTTTGGTTGCTGAACTTAAATATGGTGTTCTCCACTGAGGCAACCCTTAGGTGTTAAAATATAATTGGGTAACTGGTAGTGGGCAGGTTATAAAGGCCAAAACAAAACATTCTGACATGGGACACACATATTCAAAGCAGACTAACTGACTTTAGCGTTGTTTCTCAGATAAACATGTTCACTTAGCATGTTTCTTAAATATCTGCAAACATATTATGGTATTTTTTTGCTTTAGAAGACTCAAAAGAGAAGGCAATCCCGGGTGTTGAAATATAATAGGGTAACTGGTAGTGGGCTGGTTATAAAGGGCAAAACAAACATTCTGACATGGGACACACATATTCAAAGCAGAATAACTGACTTTAGCGTAGTTTCTCAGATAAACAAGGATGTTCACTTAGCATGTTTTTTAAATATCTGCAAACATATTAGGGTATTTTTATGCTTTTATAAGACTCAAAAGAGAAGGCAACCCCGAGTGCTGAGGTAACTGGTAGTGGGCAGGTTATAGAGCCCAAAACAAAACAAACATTCTGACATGGAACACACATATTCAAAGCAGAATAACTGACTTTAGCGTTGTTTCTCAGATAAACATGTTCACTTAGCATGTTTCTTAAATATCTGCAAACATATTATGGTATTTTTACGCTTTAGAGGAGTCAAAAAAGAAGGCAATCCCGGGTGTTGAAATATAATAGGGTCACTGGTAGTGGGCTGGTTATAAAGGCCAAAACAAACATTCTGACATGGGACACACATATTCAAAGCAGAATAACTGACTTTAGCGTAGTTTCTCAGATAAACAAGGATGTTCACTTAGCATGGTTCTTAAATATCTGCAAACATATTATGGTATTTTTATGCTTTTATAAGACTCAAAAGAGAAGGCAACCCCGAGTGCTGAGGTAACTGGTAGTGGGCAGGTTATAGAGCCCAAAACAAAACAAACATTCTGACATGGGACACACATATTCAAAGCAGAATAACTGACTTTAGCATTGTCTCTCGGATAAACAAGAATGTTCACTTAGCATGTTTCCTAAATATCTGCAAACATCTTATGGTATTTTTATGCTTTAGAAGAGTCAAAAGTAAAGGCAACCACGGGTGCTGAAATATAATTGGGTAACTGGTAGTGGGCTGGTTATAAAGGCCAAAACAAACATTCTGACATGGGACACACATATTCAAAGCAGAATAACTGACTTTAGCGTAGTTTCTCAGATAAACAAGGATGTTCACTTAGCATGGTTCTTAAATATCTGCAAACATATTATGGTATTTTTATGCTTTTATAAGACTCAAAAGAGAAGGCAACCCCGAGTGCTGAGGTAACTGGTAGTGGGCAGGTTAAAGAGCCCAAAACAAACATTCTGACATGGGACACACATATTCAAAGCAGAATAACTGACTTTAGCATTGTCTCTAGGATAAACAAGAATGTTCACTTAGCATGTTTCTTAAATATCTGCAAACATATTAGGGTATTTTTATGCTTTTATAAGACTCAAAAGAGAAGGCAACCCCGAGTGCTGAGGTAACTGGTAGTGGGCAGGTTATAGAGGCCAAAACAAACATTCTGACATGGAACGCACATATTCAAACCAGAATAACTGACTTTAGCATTGTCTCTCGGATAAACAAGAATGTTCACTTAGCATGTTTCTTAAATATCTGCAAACATATTAGGGTATTTTTATGCTTTTATAAGACTCAAAAGAGAAGGCAACCCCGAGTGCTGAGGTAACTGGTAGTGGGCAGGTTATAGAGCCCAAAACAAAACAAACATTCTGACATGGGACACACATATTCAAAGCAGAATAACTGACTTTGGCAATGTCTCTCGGATAAACAAGAATGTTTACTTAGCATGTTTCTTAAATATCTGCAAACATCTTATGGTATTTTTATGCTTTAGAAGAGTCAAAAGTAAAGGCAACCACGGGTGCTGAAATATAATTGGGTAACTGGTAGTGGGCAGGTTATAGAACCCAAAACAAACATTCTGACATGGAACACACATATTCAAAGCAGAATAACTGACTTTAGCATTGTTTCTCAGATAAACAAGTATGCTCACTTACAGTAGCATGTTTCTTAAACATCTGCAAACATCTTATGGTATTTTTATGCTTTAGAAGACTCAAAAGAGAAGGCAACCCCGAGTGCTGAGGTAACTGGTAGTGGGCAGGTTATAGAGACCAAAACAAAACAAACATTCTGACATGGGACACACATATTCAAAGCAGAATAACTTACTTTAGTGTTGTTTCTCAGATAAACAAGTATGTTCACTTAGCATGTTTTTAAATATCTGCAAACATATTATGGTATTTTTGTGCTTTAGAAGACTCAAAAATGTAAATACAGCACACTTAAAGTCTCGTTTTGTATGTTTGAAAGCATTCAAGTGAAGTTAGTGTGTTTGGTCAAACCTTTTGTTCATGTCGTGCTGCTCTTTTTCTCGCTCTCGCGGGTCTGTGTAAGTCTGGTTTGCATAGCGATAGTCATCTGGAGAAGATTCTCCCCATGGAGGAGGATGTTCTGACTCACGTCCACCTGAATAAGGAAACAACATAATTCAAAATAGTAATAATAATAATAACAAGAATCCGGGCATCACGGTGGCGCAGTGGGTAGCACAATCGCCTCAGAAAGAAGGTTGCTGGTTCAAGCCCCGGCTGGGTCAGTTGGCATTTCTGTGTGGAGTTTGCATGTTATCCTCATGTTCGCGTGGGTTTCCTACAGGTGCTCCGGTTTCCCCCACAGTTCAAAGACATGCGCTATAGGTGAATTGGGTAAGCTTAATTGTCCATAGGGTATGTCTGTAGATGAGAGGGTGTGGGTGTTTCCCAGTGATGGGTTGTGGCTGGAAGGGAATCCGCTGCATAAAACCTATGCTGGATAAGTTGGCGGTTCATTCCGCTGTGGCGACCCTTGATTAATAAAGGGACTGAAAATGAATGAATAACAATAATCCTTCTTATTATTAATGTTCTAATTATTATTTGGAAATAAAAGAACACTACTACTGCAATACAAACAATCAGTCAGACCAACTATCTGATTATTTAACTAATTAAATAATGTAACTAAATAATTAATAAAAATGTAAAATCTGAATTTTTTCAATCTTATTAATTGCAAACCAAATAACAATACAAATTACTATTTGATACAAATTTATAATTTTTTTTATTTACACATAATAAACTATCAAATCTTTGCCCATTTATAAATGCATTAAGTTACAGAAACGATTTTTCTTGTCATTAAATAATAGCATATGTAGCAATTTAAATAATTAAATGAAAAATATTGTTATCTGAAACTGCTTACCGATCTTATTAATAGCAAACCAAATAACAATAGAAATTAATATTAATAATACTATTAATAATTAATTAATTTGAGTAATTACACTAAATAAATTCCTAAATGTTTGCACATTAATAAACGCAATAATTCACATGCCAAAAGCAATTTTTCTTACGTCATTAAGTAATTCAATATTTAATGTAGCCAAGTAAAAATAAATAAATGATAAAATAATAAAAATAAATAAATGAAAAGTATTCTCATCTGAAATTGCTTATTGATTGAAAACCAAATAACAAAAGAAATTAAAATTTAGTATTATTAATATTATTAATAATTCATACATTTTAGCAATTACACTAAATAAATGATCAAATATTCTGCACATATATATATATAAATGCAATAAATAACATGACAGAAGCAATTTTTTATCATTTTTAATCATTAATCCATTCCAATCACAACCACACAATAAAGCATTTGCTTCTTTCATACACACTGAACTTCATGAATGAAATCTCACCTGTGTTCCACGGAGTGTTTGCGGAGTCTGAGGTGCTTGAACACGATCCAGAAGTGACAGAACTGGAGGTGAAACTCGGCTAAAAGAGCATTCAAATATAAAAGCAAACAAATAAACATATGATAATTTAAAAAAAACCTATTTAAATGGGGGCCTATTATGCCACTTTTTACATGTAAAATAAGTCTCTGATCTACTCTGAGTGTCTATGTGAAGTTTCAGCTCAAAATACCACACAAATAACGTTTTAGAACTCTCTGAAACTGACCCTTTTATGCTTCGATCCTAATTTTGCAATTTTGGTGACTGTCGCTTTAAATTCAAGTGAGATTGTGCTCCTTTCAAAAGAGGGTGGAGCTACAAACACCTGTGTGTCAGCGTAGTGGCAGATTCAAAACTGAAAACATCAAAAGTGGCTCAAAAGCAGGCAGTCTATGAAGACTACAGTGTTCATTTGTGCATCCTAAAACTCATTTATATTCCTCTTCGTAGCTGACGTTCTCTTTAGCAAATATGGTATGAAAACCCTAACGGCAGAATATGCTAATGAGAGAGAGATCATCATTAATAGGTGGGGCTTTCCTCCTTTGATGACATGTACAAAGAGAAAATGTCAATCAAAGGGTTTAGAATAAAATAGAATTAATTGATTTGATCATTGACCATTAGAGGTTTGTTATATGCACACAGTATTACCACAAAACGGTGTTTAAACCCATTATACGTAGAAGTGATTTTAGCATAATAGGTCCCCTTTTAAGCAACAGTCTGCAGCCAAAAACACATTTTTTCATGCACTTGTCAATTCTGAGATTTTTGTCTTTTCACATTATGTTCTCTAAAGACAACATCCAAAAATACACCTTTAAGGTGCAGTCACACTAGGCTATACTGAACCATGCCTGGGCACGTTTCCTGGTTCGTTTAACAAGTGTGAGTTCTCCAAATCAGGCCCAGATGCAGTTCAGTTGGCTGGCCCTGGCCCGGTTGGAAGAGGTGTGCAAGAGCGCAGTTCGGTTGGGATTTGGCGTGCAAAGCTGAAGACGACTGAAACTGAAGACGCGACGTCACTTTTAAGGGACTGTTTCATACAGATTTATTAATCATTCTTACTTTTCAATGAACACGAACTGTCGTAGTTTATTAAAGATGCAAACCTCTCGCTGCACGACAGCTGCACCTTCAACAAACCTCCTAATACCTGCAGCACCAGGGCTTTTATGATAATTTATGAGCGTCAAAAGTGGTGGATCTGTTCAGAAAAATATTTGACACTGCATCCCACACCACTAAAAATAATACAAAACGATATAACTAAAGCAATGTCCACTGTGCTGAGTAAGAGCTTCCTGTTAAACTGAACAGTCGCATCATCGATGATGTAAGCGTGCTCCGGCTCGCAAGGTAAAATGCAATGTGAGTGTAGGCCGAGAGGGGAGAGGCACAAGGCAACTGTACCTAGTGTGAGTATGCCCCAAGTGTGTATTTTGCTGCACTTTATCAGTTTATATCTGTAGATTTCAATAAAAAAAATCTACAGATTTCCTCTTCAACAGCTCTTATATTCATCACACACCACAGGTTTAATTATATTTATCACCTGAAAGTTTTTTCTGTAGATGGATACGTTCATACATAATATGTCTGATTCCTGATTAATTTATTCTACAAAAAAAAAAAATAGCAAAGTATTTTCAGAATTATGGAGTGATAAAAATAGATCCCCCAAATCACTCTGTTAACCCTTTCACTCTAACATGAAAATAAAAACACACTTTAATATTTAAACTTCTGTGCTAGAAATGTATGCAAATTAGTGCATGTTTAATTAAATAATGCCTTATTAGCATATTTAAAAATAACGTAACAAATATAAAATGCAAAAAATGTTTGCAATTCCTAATGTAATCAATCAACTGGGTGATGAATATTAGTTATGATTTTACATTGTTCACCTGCAGTGCTTTTTGCCTTAAGGACCCTTTTCACATTTTCGGGTTTCTCAGTAGCGGAAGTCATCATGGTTGGGTACAACAAATTTTTTTTTTACAATCCTATTTGCTGAAATAATGAAAGAAAAACTCCATGATGGTGTTATCAAGACTTTCAGAAAAAGGTAAAAAAAATAGTGAGAGACTGATGACGGCAGCCAGAAGAGAGAATAAAAACAAATTTACTGTCCCGTCCATAGGCACTGCATTAGAAACACCTTTCATAAGTCCTATACGTCATAAATTTGTAACTTGATGCAAAGATGATATAATACATGCATAAATACATTTAAATATTCATATCTTTTCTGAAAAATCCAAATATTAAAAACTTTCAAGCTTTTGATTCCTGTTAAACACGTCTTGTGAAAAGGGTCCATTGTGTGGTTTTCTCAAAGTCAGTACAGAATTGATGCACTGATAAATGAATTTATGCAGACGTACGTATCGTGAGTGGTGTGGAGTGAAGACGGCCGGCCGTGGCTGCTGATGTCCATAAAGAGTGAAGTATTCCTGAGGACTGCCGTGACCTCTGAACACACTACACAACATGGCCAGACTCTGAACGTCACTCATCTGACTGTAGTGCTCAAGCCTGCCGAGGAAACAGACAAATGCTAAGATCACATGAAAATGAGGATAGGTTCGGAAATTACAGATATACAGTTGAAGTCAGAATTATTAGCCCTTCTGAATGATTAGCCCCCTGTATATCTTTTCCCCTAATTTCTGTTTAACGGAGAGATTTTTTCAACACATTTCTAAACATAATAGTTTTAATAACTCATTTCTAATTATTTTCTCTTTGCCATGATGACAGTAAATAATATTTGACTACATATTTTTCAAGATACTAGTATTCAGCTTAAAGTGACATTTAAAGGCTTAACTAGGTTAAATAGGCAAGTTGTTGTATAACAATGGTTTGTTCTGTACACAATCGAAAATAAATTACTTAAGGGGGCTAATAATTTTGTCCTTTCGGTGAAAGTTAATTTTCATTATTACTAAAACACTGATTTATATTAACTTCTCTTTCTTACTAGAAGCAACATATATTAAGAAACATATGCCTTCCTAAGAAAAGATGTTACAAAAACATTACAAGCAGGGTCAGTGAGAACGTGGTCATCTGCTTTTAAACAAATGTACTCAATAAGTGTAAATCTTGGGAGCCATATCTTGATCCTCAGAGGAGGAATG
This sequence comes from Danio kyathit, assembly GCA_903798195.1. Lineage (NCBI taxonomy): Eukaryota > Metazoa > Chordata > Actinopteri > Cypriniformes > Danionidae > Danio > Danio kyathit. The sequence goes on along the minus strand of LR812536.1, from coordinate 10,288,999 downwards.
CTCTAAAGACTGCTGGATGTCATCTGTGACAAAGTGGGTCTTGAAGCAGGGAAAAGAAGATAAAACCTGGTGTCTGGTTAGCCTGTGTGTCGCACTCTGTAGCAGCTGGTGTTCCTGAACGACTGTTGGACCTATTCTTTGCAAAGAATAAAATCTTTTTGGAAGTAAACCTTGTAAGACTTTGTCTCTAGATCAGTAAGAGTCTCTTTATTTGAAATTGCTACGACAACCTTAAAATGGATTAAAAAGAAATTTAAAACTGCTTTTATTCCAGCTGAAATAAAACAAATCAGACTTTCTCCAGAAGAAAAAATATTATAGGAAATACTGTGAAAAATTCCTTGCTCGGTTAAAAATCATCTGGGAAGTAATTGAAAAAAAAAAATAAATTTCTTAGGAGGGCGAATTATTTATATAAATAATTATATATACAGTTGAAGTCAAAATGATTAGCCCTTCTGATAAACTTTGTCTCTAAAATGTATCCCAAGTGCTGAACATTTCTAAACATAATAGTTTTAATGACTAATTTCTAATAACTGATTTCTTTTATCTTTGCCATGATGACAGTAAATACTATTTAACTAGATATTCGGCAAGATACCATTATACTATTATATTCAGCTTAAAGTGCAAATTGAAGGCTTAATTACACTATACAAAATGTAAACTTTACAGTAATGTTTACTTTGTGTAAATGCTCCAAAAATAACTGAAAGTTAAATAGGTAAAAGTTAATGAGCAGGTTTCACAGTTGTAAGCCATGAAATTGCAAGCAGCAACAGATATTTAATGTCAACATGAATAAAAAAAAAAAAAGAGATGCGAGTTGGTTTATTCAGTACATTAGGTCAGAATGGATGACAATGGAAATATATGCTATATTCAGGGTTTCTGCAGGTTTCATCAAGTCAAATTTAAGACTTTTAAGACCATTAAGAACTGAATTTTAGACTTATACAGGGCTAAACACTAATGATTTTTTTTCCTAATGGCTCGGTATCATCATGTGTAATTGTTTTTAGTTTTTTCCCAGATTAGGGAATTTAATTTGGGGATTTTGCTGTAAAAATGTCTAACAGCTGTTGTGAATTGTATCTCGTTGCAATAAAAAATGTAAGTATAAAAAATAAGGTTTTATTGACATGTATTGTTGGTCATTGGATATATGTCGGCTTGATTGAGTAACTTTACTTGAGCAAAGCAAAATTAAGGCCTGTTTAAAATTATTTAAAGGGCCATGAAACCCCCCTGTCTCAGCAGGGTGTTTTCACACCTCTAGTTTGGAAAAAGTCTTGAAAGTGGGCGTGTCCAGCTCTGTTTAGGTGGGAGTGTCGGGGAGGGAAAGAGGGAAGGATTTGCAAATATGGGAGTTTCCGTTTGGGCACGCAGACGCAGGGGAGAAAGACAGTGACTGTTTACATGGACATCAGTAATCAAATTACTTGCCAAATTATTCATTTGTCGACTTTAACTGCAGTTTGGCGCTTTCACTTTTTTTTCAGGAACATTTCCTGCATGTTGCTCGTGACAAACGAGATATTAAAAGCAAGGAACTGCTGGAAGAGTGGAGTTTTAATGTAATGTTTGATACCGCACGGCGAATGGGAGAAAAAAATCCTCCGCATTTCTCGGTAAGATGAACTTGGAAGGTAACATCAGAAAGCCGTGTGTGTATAGACTATCCTGTCACAATATGCGCCGAAAATTCTACACGACGGTCAATATTTGATTGCTGTGTTTACATTAGGAGAGCAGCATTTACAGCGGATCTTTTAGTCTATAATATTGTACTATAATATTGCAGTGATATTAACATACTGTAAACTTGGTAACTAAATAATTTTGGCTATGGTATGTCTTTAAAAACTGAAAGAGCACTGTACGATACGAACTAACTTTGCCATCTGAATGAACAAACAAAGGGCACTGATCGCACACTTATCAAATCTGTAGCGACAGGACAATCAAACTGGAACTGTGTCTTTTTTTGAAAGGAGACTAGCAGCAAATCCAGATTTCATCATTTCCAGATGCGAAAAGCTCTCGGGTAAAAAATGTTCCTTACAAACGCTTTCTGTCGCGTGCAATGTAATCCACATGAGTCCAGCAGTGCTCTCACAGCAGGAAAATGCAAACAAAACCTTTGTTGCAGCACAATAATAAACGCAGCACACTAATAAATGCAACACTGACGACCCATGTTTCCAAATTCTTGTTCTTTCATTTGTTTTGGCAACACAACGTAGCGTCTCTCTGTCGTCTGAACACTGTAACAGGTGAAACAGTCTCCGAAGCTATCATGCATATTAATGGAGTTGCACCGCATACACAATAGAGCGCGCTGATTGGTTTGAACAAAGTCTTTCTCATGAATTAATGCCGCACCCTCAGAGACGTCACAATGTACTCGCAGGTACAGACAGCCACTCTCCAGGCTGGATTTACACCTAAGTATCTCATGGCCGTGATGCAGCTTCAAAAATTTGTTTCAAACCGGAAGAACAAATTTGCTCAAAATAACGCAAAAACAACCAATTTTCACTTTTTAGTGCAATATATGTGTCCTAATAGTGTTTATAGCAGCGTGGGACACACATATGACTGTCAACAGCTCAAACATGTGTTTTGGTGTTTCGTGACCCTTTAAGACAACACAACATTACAGTGAATTCAGTGACTTTAAGGACTAAATTTAAGACTTTAAGACTTTTTAAGACCCAGCGGACACCCTGTATATCAGGGGTGCTCAACCCTGTTCCTGGGGATCTACCTTCTTACGTGCTGCGTCCCAATTCGCATACTTATACTACAACCTAAAAGTATGTACTTTTTTTGTGGAGGAAAAATATATACTTTTGAGTGAGTATGCAAGCTTTGGGACATACTACTTCCTCGTTACACAGATCGTTGTGTTGCTTAGTTAAGAGCCCTGTCAATCCTCCACATTTCTGTCATATTTAATTTCCTACCTTATTGGAGAAGCAGCAGCAGGATAATCTCTCATTCACGATTCTTTCATGCAGGGAAATCTCCTCAGGTCTTTGGATAATTCTGCATTCAGACGGTAATGTCCAAACACGTCTTTATATAAGTTCAGTATTGTTGTTGCAGATGAAATATAACTCAGACAACGGTATTTAAATATTCTCTATTGGGCTAGATATTAATTAACAGACATACAAACATCTGTACCGAAGCCTCTCTGCTTGACGGTTGGTCTCGCGCGTCCATCATGTTTGTAGTTTGTTTACACTTTTCACCCGCGTTTTGTAGTTTTAATCGAATTCACGTCCAACGCGCAATGTACTGTGGGCAATATCAGCGGTTAGAGTATGGACGCTACTACACTTAAAATTTTGACCGGAAATAGTAAACCATCTGGGAGTTTTTGGCATACTCTTTTCAACATAATACGATTTGGGACATACTAATTCTACTTTCACATACTATTTAGGACGGATAGTATGCGGATTGGGATGCAGCAACAGAGTTCAGCTCCAGCCCTGACCAAACACACCTGATCCAATTAATTAGGACCTGAACAGCACTTGATTATTACAGACAGGTGTGTTTGATATGAGTTGCAACTGAAATCTGCAGGAAGGTAGATCTCCAGGAATAGGGTTGAGCACCCCTGCTATATATTGTTGAGTATTGCAATAAAGACATTTCTTACAATATAAAATGCTATTTTTATTATCTATTTTAAATCATATATTTATTTGATGATATTAAAATAAACAGGTCAAAGATTTATTTCAAATCTAATTAAATGCAGTTCAGACTAAAAAGTTGTGTCGAGGTGTAAACATGTGGTCTGTGTAAAACAATGAGGGAGTGAAAGCCTCAGCAGATATTCTGACTCTGATTGACTGTTGCCATTTTCCTCTCTCATCTCGACTCCCACAATAAGTATATATATTCAGCTCTGGGCTCAAAATCAATATAATTTCCCTCAAACTTCTAAATTTCAGCATCATAGAGTGGATAATGCACAAATAATGGTGTGCGGGGTTGAGAAGACGCAACTCACAGAGTCTCCAGCAGGTGTCGCCCAAATGGATGTTTGGCCCAGGGAGTTCCAGCATCAGGGTCAGGGTCAGGACTCAGGTTAAGATTAGTGGACGCTGAGGCAAGTGCCCATACCTGAAAGGGAAATTGTAAAACAGTGGTAAACAATCACTACAGTTCTGTATCTGGGTTTTCACTTCATATTATAATCCATAATTTAGTTTCTTATCGATATATACATTTGAAGGCAAAATTTTTAGCCCTCTTGCTGATTATTTTTCTTTTTCAAAAATTTCCTAAATGAGTATTTCACAGTATTTCCTATAATATTTTTTTCTTCTGGAGAAAATCTGATTTGTTTTATTTTTATTTAATAAAAAAAATTTTTTTTTTAAGGTTAATATTATTAGTTTCCTTAAGCAATTTACAGGCGGTTGTATAAGCATTTCACTGCATATCGTAGCGTGCACCGTACGGTGTATGTGACAAATAAAATGAATGAAAAGTATTATATGTTTAATATTTATGCACACCAGCGCTCCATTAATTTGACTAAAATTACAATGATATGAATGTTTTATGTTCTTTAGTTTTTTTTTATATCTTATAATGAGACAGGACAGGAAAAGAGAAAGGAAAAAAAAAAAATTTAATAAATAAATAATAATAATTATTAAAATTCGCAAAATCACAGGGTTATAGGTGCCAACATGTTACAAATGTTATTCAGTGTCACATGACATTTCAGAAATAATTTTAATATTATTATTTGGTGGTTGTTTATGAATTTTTTATAATAATTATTATTAGGTTTTTTGCTAGTTAAATGTTCCTTTAGTAGCAAATATGCATATTAGGAAGGAAGGATGGTGGTTGTGGATTTAATTTGATTAAAAACTTTATATAAAATTATAAAACTAATGATAAATATGTATACGTGCATGAATTATTATTCATTTATTCATTCATTTTCTTTTCGGCTTAGTCCCTTTATTAATCAGGGCTTTCCACAGCGGAATGAACTGCCAACTTATACAGCATATGTTTTACTCAGCGGATGCCCTTCCAGCTGCAACCCATCACTGGGAAACACCCATACACTCTCATTCACACACATACACTATGGACAATTTAGCTTACCCAATTTACCTATAACAAGTATAAAATATTCCGCTGTGGCGACCCCAGATTAATAAAGGGACTAAGCCGAAAAGAAAATGAATGAATTTACCTATAGCACATGTCTTTGGACTGGGGGAAACCGGATCACCCGGAGGAAACCCACACCAACACAAGGAGAACATGCAAACTCCACAAAGAAATGCCAACTGACCCAGCCGAGGTCCCATGACCCATGCCAATTTATCCAGCATATTTTTACACAGCGGATGCCCTTCCAGCCACAACCCATCTCTGGGAAACATCCACACACACTCATTCACACTCATACTCTACAGACAATTTAGCCTACCCAATTCACCTATAGCGCATGTCTTTGGACTGTATGGGAAACCGGAGCGCTCGGAGGAAACCCACGCGAATGCAGGGAGAACATGCAAACTCCACACAGAAACGCCAACTGACCCAGCCGAGGCTCGAACCAGCGACCTTCTTGCTGTAGGGCGACAGCACTACCTACTGCGCCGCCATTACATTACATTATTCATTTATTCATTCATTCATTTTCTTTTCAGCTTAGTCCCTTTTATTAATCCAGGGTCGCCACAGCGGAATGAACCGCCAACTTTTTCTTTATCATTACCTAACTTGCAGACTTTTCTGTGACTTAAATTATTTAATTACTACATTACAAAATGCTTACAATAAAAAAATAAATAAAAAATAAATAAAAAATGTAAAATCTGTGAAACTTAGGACTTAAATATTATATAATTTGATGATTTCTTTAATTATTATTATTAGTATTATTTATTTGTTTGTCATTTAATATTCATTGTTACTATTGTACTTGATGTCATCCAATATCATGGTTTTAATATAATTGTACTGTTAAAATAAAATAAAAAATAATAATATTAAATAAAACAAAATGAAGGATCTTCGAAGTCGAGCACATACCTTTACTAAATCACATACCTTTGCTAAATCTCTGCGCCCCACAGCTAAGGCCGCCGCCCCATTCTTCTGACACGTGTCCTGTATGTCATTAACATTCAGCCTAAGGGAAAGGAAAATAAATATGCAGCAGATGAAGATGACATTTGAGCAAATCGATGCCACAATAAAGCAAGAGTCGCATCATTTGAGTCTGAGTGTTTGCTAACATACACGTAAGTCTCCCCGAGGGCTTTGTGCACAGACAGCAGACACGAGATCTCCTGGATGATGACTTTTCCAGCCAGTTTGATGGGTCTGTTGCTGTAATCTCCTCCCTCTCGTTTGCCTTTCCAGCGGCGCGATTTCTGAACACAGTTAATAGTTTAGATTAACCAAAACAAAAATGCAAAAAAAAAGAAATTGCGAATTGTGAATGGGACGGTATGGGAAATCCCATTGAAAAACATAATAAACAATTATGTATAACAATAAACTATTATTGTAATGTTATAAATAATAATAATAATAATAATAATTATTATTATTATTATTATTGTTATTGTCTTGCAATTAATACATTAATTAACTGCACTGCAAATAATAATAATAATAATAATAATGACATTTCAGATTATTGGATATATTATTATAGTTTTTATTATTATTGTATTTATTTAATCAATAATATTAATAATAATTGTTATTATTATTATTATTATTATTATTAATTAATATTGTCTTACAATTAATATATTAATTAACTGCACTGCAAATAATAATATATTTCAGATTATTGGATTTATTATTTTAGTTTTATTATTATTTTTATTTACATAATGTAATCAATAATATTTATAATAATAATAATTGTTATTAATTGTTATTGTTGTTTTTGTCTTGCAATTCATATAATAATAATAATAATAATAATAATAATAATAATAAATAAATAAATTTCAGATTATTATATTTATTATTATTGTTTTCAATAATAATATAAATTATTATAATTATTACTATTATTATAAATATTATAAATATTATTATTAGTAGTATTAATAATAATAAATAATAATGATATTAATTGCAAGCCAATGTAATAATAATAATAATAATAATAATAATAATAATAATAATAATAATATTGTCTTGCAACTAATAAATCAATTAACTGCACTGTAAATAATCATAATAATAATAATAATAATAATAATATTTTTAAATGTCAGATTATTATTGCTATATGAAGAGACAATATAATAATAATAATAATAATAATAATAATAATAATAATAATATTGTCCTGCAATTAATAGATTAACTGCACTGCAAATAATAGTAATATTTTAAAATGTCAGATTATTATTATTATTATTATTATTATTATTATTATTATTATTATTATTATTATTATTATATGAAAATATAATTTGACCAATTGCACGGCAATTAAGATTAATTGAATTATAATTTTAAAAGAATAAAATAATTATTAGAATTTTTAATAACTTACAGATTATATATATTTAACATTACTAATATAATTAATACACTTATTTACTAAATTAATTGTTTAAAGTTGCTTATATTTGACTAATGCACTAAAGAAAAATAGCTTGAATTACAATTAGCTTTCAAAAAGTCATGAAGATCAACTTGTAGTAATGACATTAGGGCTCAAAATTATTTGAAAATATGCAAGCCGTCAATTATTTACAGCTCCCGTGAAATATAAATCAAACTAATGTCTTTGAGAAAAAAAGAAAAACATAAATGAATACTTAAATAATTTGTCTGACTTAATTATTAATTGTTTTTTATAAGTAAATAAAATATACCTATTCAGAGAAGTCAATAATTTTATATAATATATGCAAAAATACAAACAAACATATATACATACTAATATACATACTAATGCTGGGAAAAAATAAACCAAGCTTAAATCACATACAAAATAAAACAATTTAACAATTTAAATGTGTGTTGTGCATATTTAATACATGGTTCGAGCCTCGGTTGGGTCAGTTGGTATTTCTGTGTGGAGTTTGCATGTTCTCCCTGTGTTGGTGTGGGTTTCCTCCGGGTGCTCCGGTTTCCCCCCCAGTCCAAAGATATGTGCTGTAGGTGAATTGAATAAACTAAATTGACCGTAGTGTGTGAGTGTGAATGTGAGAGTGTATGGGTGTTTCCCAGTTATGGGTTGCAGCTGGAAGGGCATCCGCTGTGTAAAAAAAAATGCTGGATAAGTTGGCGGTTTATTCCGCTGTGGCGGGCTCTGATTATTATAGGGACTAAGCCAGAAAGAAAATGAATGAATGACACATGCATGCATATATTATGTCTATGATACAAATTATATATACACATTTAAATATCCATGTAACAAAATTGTTTTGTATAGTTTTGTTTCTATGTATGTGTGTGTATCACATATACAAATGAAATATATATAACACACACACATATATATTATGTCAAAACAAACTTTTATTTTGGATGCGATTTATCGCGATTAATCTTTGCCCAGGACTAATAAATACATATACATATTCTATACATAGTACTATACATACTATTTAAAATGTTAGATCATTTACATGAGACAGAAAGAGCAAAAAAAGATGATCTTTCATTTCCATGTTCTCTAAACACCCAATAAATTAGTAATTAATTTTTTCAAAGCAGAAACTACACCGCAAAATTACAGAGCTGTGATGATGTTGATGTGCCATAAATGAAATGTATGACAGCAGATGTAACGACAACAAAAAAAGTGATTCGGTATTAGAGCAAGTAGAAAAGAGAGAAAGAAAGAGGGATGAATGGGAAGGCGGGTCGGAGGTCAATACCGGACATTCATGAATAGCCTGCACTGACCAGCGGCGGGCAGCGGACAAAGGCTTCTGATTGGATAAAACACACCACAGCAACATGAGTGAGGGACACAAGCACAGAAACAACAGGAGAAACACGGCACGCAGAAAACAACAGTGACCATCAACTGAGGAAACAGGGCTTTTGGACAGGTGGATCAAGCGGGTGAAAGAGGACATGAGAAAAGCAAAAATCGCCACACACACTGTACCTAAACAAAGGGTAGAAATACATGTTATTCAATCATGGAGGAAAAGAACTGGACAGTTAGGTTATAGAAATTATGAAATAAAATATAGAATACAAAATTAAAAATGAAAGCAACTTATTTAAATGTTGTAAACTTGTACTAAAATAATAAAAATAAAACAAAACTATACAGAAATTTAAAAAATTTAATAATAAAACAGGTGAAAAACACAACAAGATTGCTGAACCTTAAGTTAGAAGATTAAAATGAATACAGAAAATACTTAGAGAAAAATCTCAAACTAATAGTATAGCTTCTATTAATAAAAAGGATGTTTTGATTGTTATTATTATTTATTTCTCATTTAAATGTTTTACTTGTACTAAAATAACTTAAACTAAAAATATATACAGTATAGTATATACACCATTTTTAATAATAATAATAATAATAGACAAGAAAATAAAAAAAAATTATTAAAATATTAAAATGAACATTTAAAATGTAAAAATACAACCTCATTTATTCAGTAAAATGTATTATTATAATAATAATAATAATAAAAAAGTCAATTATATATATATATATATATACATATATATATATATTTTTTTTTTTAATCTAAATCACAAAACAAAACAAAATACTATAAAAAATATAAAAGAACAAATGGAGAAAAACACTCAACTAGATTGCTGTACCTCAAGTTAGAATATTAAAAATTAATTCAGAAAAGGCAAAAAAACTCCAACTAATTGTATTGACCTTATTCTTCAACGCGGAAGTGCGCTTGTTTTTGCGATTGTTTTAGAACTTCCGATTCAGTCGCCTATGGGAGAAATGACTAGGAATAATAAACGGCTGAAAACGGTCAAACTACTCGCTCTACAAACAAGTGTTTGCATGATTATACAGACAAAATAGAGTAATATAATGGGAAAACCTCAGTTTGCAACATCAAGCAGCAGAACGGGCTGTTTTTAACATCTAAAAATGAATGGAAGTGAATGAGACCGGAAGTCTCGAGCCAAAATGACTCAAATGGCTGCGCCCGCTAGTACGCGGAGAATAAGGTGAATAGCTTCTGCTTATAAAAGAAATTTAGTTTGTCAATGATTATTAAAAATATTAAAATGAAAATGTCAAATGTAAAAATAAAACAATCAATCAATCAGTAAAATGTATTATTATTAAAATTAAATAATATAAAAAATAAACACAGCAAATCAGCAAAACAAGAAACAAATTATTATTCTTCAAAGTATTATTCTACTTTTATTATTATTATTATTATTATATTTTATTTTTTATTTAAATGTTAAACTTTTACTAAAATAACTAAAACAGTATGTAGAGCATTTTAATAATAATAATAATAATAATAATAAAAATATTAATAATAATAAAGGAAAAAATACACAAAAAGAAAATTAAAGAACTTTAACAAAATATTAAAATGAAAATTTCAAATGTAAAAATAAAACCTGAATAAATCAGTAAAATGTATTATTATTATTAAAATTAAATAATATAAAAAATAAACAGCTAACAAAGCAAAACAAAAAACAAATTAAACAAATTATTATTCTAAAGTATTATTCCACTTTTATTTTATTATTATCATATATAATTGTAAAACTTTTACTAAAATAACAGACAGTATATAGAGCATTTTATAAATAATAATAATAATTAAGGAAAATGTGAGAAATTTATCAAAATATTAAAATGAAAGTTTCAAATGTAAAAATAAAACCTGAATAAATCAGTCAAATGTATTATTATTAATACAATTAATTATAAAAATATAACAAAACAAATCCCAAAAAAAAAAAACGAAGCAAAGCAAAGCAAAAAGCAAAATAAAATAAAGCAAAAAAAAAAAAAAATGGTATATTAAACATCACTTAAACCAGCCTTCTAGCCAGAGGTATTTTGTAACTGTAATTTTTGTGATGAGTCTCACCCGCTCTTTGTAGTAGAAGGACGATATGGACACTTGATCTTTGTCTGTGCGGGTTGGGCTGCCGCTGTACAGCCTCAGTGTGGTCTGAGACTCGGTTCGCATCTTCATGGGTGTCATTACACCACTGTGATACGCTGAGAGAGCAGACAGAGACCTGCACACACACACACACACACACACACACACACACACACACACACACACACACACACACACACACACACACACACACAGAGAGACAGAGACAGAGAGACAGAGACAGAGACACAGACAGACAGACAGACAGACAGACAGACACACACACACACACACACACACACACACACACACACACACACACACACACACACACACACACACACACACACACACACACACACACACACACACACACACACACACACTTTGACTAATCTCTTTACATTGAAAATAATGCTGTATTTTCTTTTAAATTCAATGTCAAAGAAGAAAAACAAACAAAGAGGAATGAATATTGACCTGGGAGTGGGTTCAGTCGGAGGAGTTGCTCGATGCATAGTCATGGGTCGTGTAAAATATACCAAGGAACCTATAAAGAACAAATGAAGCAATGTTATAAACGTACAACAAATTTATAGCATAAATATACAATTTTAGTTATAAGACTGCAGATTGGGTACCACAATATGGGCTAAGAAATAAACACACAATTGGATTAGAAATTGAAAAGCAACAAATCTGTTTTATTCGATTTGACTTTGATTATATAGAAAATTAATTTATATTAAACAAATAAATGAATAAATAAAACAAACAATAATTACTAAATAAATGAATGAATAAATAAGCTAATAAATAAATAAACTAATAAGCAAATAAATAAATAACAATAATAACTAACTAATGAATGAATAAATAAGCTAATAAATAAATAAACTAATAAGCAAATAAATAAATAACAATAATAACTAAATAAAATAAACAAATAAAATAATAAATAAATTAATCAATCAATAATATAAAATTAATTTATTGATTCATTAATTAATTGTTTAAAAAAATTATAAATATAATACATATATTTTTTTCCTTATTATTTTAGTTATGTTAACCAAAAAGAAGACTTAAACCAACTCAAATCAATCAATCAATCAAATCAATTTGAGTTGGTTCAAATTTTCTTTTGGATTAACATAACTAAAATAACAAGGAATTTTTTTTTTAAATATTAAATAAACTCAAATGTGTGTATTAAAATGCATCTAAAATACATATAAAATATATTACATATAAATAATACATATAAAATATATTTATTGGGGGCATCACTGTGGCACAGTGGGTAGACCAATTGCATCACAGCAAGAAGGTCACTGGTTTGAGCCTCGGCTGGGTCAGGTGGCATTTCTGTGTGGAGTTTGCATGTTCTCCCCGTGTTGGCGTGGGTTTCCTCAGGGTGCTCCGGTTTCCCCCCACAGTCCAAAGACATGCGGTTTAGGTGAATTGGGTAAGCTAAATTGGCCGTAGTGTATGTGTGTGAATGTAAGAGTGTATGGATGTTTCCCAGTGTTGGGTTGCACCTGGAAGGGCATCTGCTGCGTAAAACATATGCTGGATAAATTGGCGGTTCATTCCGGTGTGGCGACCCCTGATTAATAAAGGGACTAAGCCGAAAAGAAAATGAATGAACGAATGAATGAAATATCTTTATTATATCAGTCACCTGTCCCGCAGAAACGTGCCCCTGAGGTGCGGGGAAAAGGGATGTTGGCGTCCTGGTATGAGCCGTAAGTGTTGGTCACTCGAGGAAATGCAGGAAGGGCAGGAGTCACTGGATTGGTGAGCACATAAGGGTTTGTACCATCCTCCTGAACACCCATTTAGACACAGAGCAGAAAATTATTTCCCATTTCAACCCGATGTCACTGATGACCTGGCTAAGCCCCGCCCCATTACTGTTATTTCAAAGCACTTCACGGGACCTTTAAATAAAATCCAGAAGACCCACTGACCATGACTCCATCCGACTCTAGACAGGACACCAGCTGTCTGACACACGGCTCTAAGCAGTTCTGGTTCCTCTTCACCTTCTGAAGTGACGTATCAGTCAGGATCTACAAAAGAGACAATGCTGCTTTAACGTGATACTGATTATGTGTCAATACAACTCTGATGGGTGTCAGAATTTCAACCTTCTGTATCTTGATCTTCATGGAAGAAGAGATGTTTGTTGGAGAGACGAATTGGAAAGATGGAGCAGCATTGTTGGGATATTGAGCAGGGAACTTCACCACGAGCCGAACGCGATTGGCTCCGCAGTCGGCCGACACAAAGCAACTGCGGTTGACGGCATCCATCTACGACAAACATAATGTTACTTTTTATTTATTAGAGCTGTGGTGAGAAATCGTTTGAGCTTAAAAAATGCTTTGTTACAGTTTTTAGCAACAGACAGCGCTCTAGGCTATATTTGAACAGTAGATTGCGCTCTAGGCTACATATGAATAGCAGACGGTGCTGTAAGCTAGTTTTTAACAGATGATAGCACTCTAGACTAGTTTTGAACAGTAGATGGCTCTCTAGGTTAGTTTTTAGCAGTAGATGGCTCTCTAGGTTAGTTTTTAGCAGTAGATGGCGCTCTAGGCTAGTTTTGAACAGTAGATGGCACTCTAGGCTACTTTTGAACAGCAAAAGGCGCTCTAGGCTAGTTTTTAAGAGAAGATAGTACTCTAGTCTAGTTTTGAACAATAGATTGTGCTCTAGGCTAGTTTTGAACAATAGATTGTGCTCTAGGCTAGTTTTGACCAGCAGATGGCGCTCTAGGCTAGTTTTGAACAGCAGATGGTGCTCTAGGCTAGTTTTTACCAGATGATAGCACTCTTGGTTAGTTTTTAACAGCAGATGACAATCTAGGCTAGTTTTAAACAGTAGATGGCTCTCTAGGTTAGTTTTTAGCAGTAGATGGCGCTCTAAGCTAGTTTTGAACAGTAGATGGCGCTCTAGGCTAGATTTTAAGAGAAGATAGTGCTCTAGTCTAGTTTTGAACAATAGATTGTACTCTAGGCTAGTTTCGAACAGCAAAAGGCGCTCTAGGCAAGTTTTGAACAGCAAAAGGCGCTCTAGGCTAGTTTTGAACAGCAAAAGGCGCTCTAGGCTAGTTTTGAACAGCAAAAGGCGGTCTAGGCTAGTTTTGAACAGCAAAAGGCGCTCTAGGCTAGTTTTGAACAATAGATTGTGCTCTAAGCTAGTTTTGAACAGCAAAAGGCGCTCTAGGCAAGTTTTGAACAGCAGATGGCGCTCTAGGCTAGTTTTGAACAATAGATTGTGCTCTACGCTAGTTTTGAACAGCAAAAGGCGCTTTAGGCTAGTTTTGAACAGCAAAAGGCGCTCTAGGCTAGTTTTGAACAGCAAAAGGCGCTCTAGGCTAGTTTTGAACAGCAGATGGCGCTCTAGACTAGTTTTGAACAGCAGATGGCGCTCTAGGCTAGTTTTGAACAGTAGATGGCGCTCTAGGCTAGTTTTTAACAGATGATAGCACTCTAGGCTAGTTTTTAACAGCAGATGACGATCTAGGCTAGTTTTGAACAGTAGATGGCGCTCTAGGCTAGTTTTTAGCAGTAGATGGCGCTCTAGGCTAGATTTGAACAGCAGATGGCGCTCTAGGCTAGTTTTGAACAGTAGATGGCTCTCTAGGTTAGTTTTTAGCAGTAGATGGCGCTCTAGGCTAGTTTTGAACAGCAAAAGGCGCTCTAGGCTAGTTTTGAACAGCAAAAGGCGCTCTAGGCAAGTTTTGAACAGCAGATGGCGCTCTAGGCTAGTTTTGAACAGCAAAAGGCGCTCTAGGCTAGTTTTGAACAGCAAAAGGCGGTCTAGGCTAGTTTTGAACAGCAAAAGGCGCTCTAGGCTAGTTTTGAACAATAGATTGTGCTCTAAGCTAGCTTTGAACAGCAAAAGGCGCTCTAGGCAAGTTTTGAACAGCAGATGGCGCTCTAGGCTAGTTTTGAACAGCAAAAGGCGCTCTAGGCTAGTTTTGAACAATAGATTGTGCTCTAAGCTAGTTTTGAACAGCAAAAGGTGCTCTAGGCTAGTTTTGAACAGCAAAAGGCGCTCTAGGCTAGTTTTGAACAGCAAAAGGCGCTCTAGGCTAGTTTTGAACAGCAGATGGCGCTCTAGGCTAGTTTTGAACAGCAGATGGCACTCTAGGCTAGTTTTGAACAGTAGATGGCACTCTAGGCTAGTTTTTAACAGATGATAGCACTCTAGGCTAGTTTTTAACAGCAGATGACGATCTAGGCTAGTTTTGAACAGTAGATGGCGCTCTATGCTAGTTTTTAGCAGTAGATGGCGCTCTAGGCTAGATTTGAACAGCAGATGGCGCTCTAGGCTAGTTTTGAACAGTAGATGGCTCTCTAGGTTAGTTTTTAGCAGTAGATGGCGCTCTAGGCTAGTTTTGAACAGTAGATGGCGCTCTAGGCTAGTTTTGAACAGTAGATGGCGCTCTAGGCTAGTTTTTAACAGATGATAGCACTCTAGGCTAGTTTTTTAACAGCAGATGACGATCTAGGCTAGTTTTAAACAGTAGATGGCGCTCTAGGCTAGTTTTTAGCAGTAGATGGCGCTCTAGGCTAGATTTGACCAGCAGATGGCGCTCTAGGCTAGTTTTGAACAGCAAAAGGCGCTCTAGGCTAGTTTTGAACAGTAGATAGTGCTCTAGCCTAGTTTTGAACAGCAGATGGCGCTCTAGGCTAGTTTTGAACAGTAGACTGCTCTCTAGGCTAATTTTGAACAGCAGACGTTGCTCTAGTCTTTTTTTTTTTCACTCTAGGCTAGTGTTTTTTATATTTTTTTAGAGATTGTTCACCTTTATTATGATAGGACAATAGAGATTTCAGACAGGAAAGCATTGGGAGCAGAGAGAGGGAAAGGATCGGCAAAGGACCTCAATGGGAATTGAACTCGGGTCGCCGTGAGCACGTCGGTGCTATATGTCGGCACACAATACCACTAGGCTATTACCGCCAAGTCTAGGCTAGTTTTTAAAAGAAGATAGTGCTCTAGCCTAGTTTTGAACAATACTGTATTTTGTGCTCTAAGCTAGTTTTTACAACAGATGGAGCACTAGGCTAGTTTTTAAAAACGGACAGCAGTGTAATCTATTTTTTTTACAGAAGATAATGATTTAGGCAAATTTTAAACAGCAGATGTGTGTTTGTGTGTCATACATGTTGTCTTTTATGTCAGGAGATGTAAACACAGCTCACTTTAAACACTCTTGTAATTTGCTTAGAGCTTTGATAACATTATTAATGATTATTTTATTTTTAAGTGGTATTTGTACAGAATTGGACAGCTGTTTGCAAAGCATACAGCGCCATCTGCAGTTAAAAACTAAGCTCAGAATCAATTAAAGAAAGGATAGCGATGATGCATTTTAAAAATGTCATTATCTATGTTTGAACAATGTTCTCAAAATATTTTTCACCACAGCTCTATTTATGTATATTTATTAGTTACAAATAGAATGCACTGGTTTGATACTTCATGTATCAGACAATTTTTCTAAATCTGTTAGTGCTTTTCCTCAGATTTCCAGACACCACAGGGACTGACCTCCACATTGACGTTGCGAATCTGTAAGTTGACCAGAGAAAACTCCTGCTGCAGAGTTTGGGGTAAACCTGGTATGTCATTCTTGGCACTGGATGACAGGCCTGATTGAGGCCCGTCAAACTGATCTGTAAACAGACAATCATTTTTACATTAACAAAAAGCGAGTAGGCTCTTTTTCACATTGCCATAAATGGAAAATGAGGACATAATTAAAATTCAATCAATGAATCCAAAGTAAATGAATAATTAAACTTGCAAAAAAATTTTCTTATGTAAAATTAAGTTTAGGCATCATTCTTATGATAAAGAGTTTTTACATTAGGATTAACTCTATCACTTTTGATCAATATACTGCATTAATTACATTTTAAAATACTTTTAAATAGTATAATACACTGTGCGATAATATTTTATCAAATGTAACAGATAAACTGATTTTTACAGATAAACACCATAAATATATTTTCATATCTTCTATAAAACACGAGTCTTCACTCATGAAAACATTCATACAGTCATTCATGTACTAACAAAATCCACCAAATCCCAGAATTTCAAGTTCTATATAACAACAACAACCACAACAACAACAACAATAATAATAATATACTTATTTAAAAATAATAATAATAATAATAATAATAATAATAACAGTATTTATTTAAAAACTAAATAAAAAATGTAACAAATAATAATAATAATAATAACAACAACAACATTTATTTATTTAAAATAAACAATTAAACAAATAATAATAATAATAATAATAATAATAATAATAAACAACAACAACAACAACAACAACAACAACATCTACTTATTTAAAATAAACAATTAAACAAATAATAGTAATCATAATAATAAAATATATTTATTTTAAATAAATAAACAAATTAAACAAATAGTAATAATAATAATAATAATAATAATAATAATAATAATAATAATAATGTATTATTTAAAAAACAAATAATTAAACATAATAATAATAATAATAATAATAATAATTATTATTATTTAAAATAAATAAACAAACAATTAAACAAATAATAATTATACATGTATTTAATTAACTAAAATAAACAAAGAATTAAACAAACAATAATAATAATAATAAAAATAATACTATATTTATTTATTATATTAAAAAATCTAAATAAATAATTACACAAATCATAATAATAATAATAATAATAATAATAATAATAATAAACCAAAACATTGCAGATTCCACAATTAGATAGAAAATAATAAAACAGGCAGTTCTTAATTACAGTACATCCAACTATTCAACATATTTCTGAAAATAATTCTGGATCAAACCTAAACAATTAAATAACTATATGTTTCTTTCACCTAGTGAGTTGTCCGCTGTGAATCCAGGACTCAACGGTGGTTCAGAGTCTTGGGATCTCAGCGTTTTCTCCGTCTCAGTGGTGAGCTCGTCCACGATTTCATTAGCACAGCACAACTACAAAAACATGCATCCATCAGTCAGTCTCCAACATAACATCTCCAGCTGTATAGAAACAAAAATACATTCCCAAGCATCACCTTCTGGAGCTGAGGATCGACTCTCCATATCCTCAGGGTTTGATCTCTAGACCACGTGACCAGCTGGCAGTCTTTGGACCCTAATATACAGTGCACAAATACAATTATTTTCCGTTATGAAAGTCAAAATGAAGCAGTCATTCCCAGAATTATCTCCAGTAGGGATGGCAACAATTAATTGACAATTGATTAATTGTTACTAAACTTTATCAAGGATTGATTATAGAATATGGACATCAGTTAATGAGCATTGTTTTGTGGCAGATACAGCTTATGCACAAAAGTTATAGTTACTATGAATGATTTATTAAAATCTCTCCAGCTCTATGGCTAGAGAAACAAGACATTGATTCATTCATTTTCCTTCTGCTTAGTCCATTATTATCAGGGGTCGCCACAGTGGAATGAACCGCCAATTATTCCAGCATATATTTTATGCAGCTGATGCCCTTCCAGCTGCAACCCAGTACTGGAAAACACCCATACATATTAACACACAAATACACTACAGTAAATTTAGTTTATTAAATTCACTTATAGCACATGTCTTTGGACTGTGTGCCGCCCCGAAACAAGATATTCATTCATTCATTCATTCATTTTCTTTTTGGCTTAGTCCCTTTATTAATCTGGGGTCGCCATAGCGGAATGAACGGCCAACTTATCTAGCATATGTTTTACACAGCGGATGCCCTTCCAGGTGCAACCCATCACTCGGAAACACCCAGACACTCATTCACACACATACACTATAGACAATTTAAGCTTGCCCAATTCACCTATAGTGCATGTCTTTGGGCTTGTGGGGGAAACCGCAGCACCCGGAGGAAACCCATGCGAACACGGGGAGAACATGCAAACTCCACAAACAAAATGCCAACTGAACCAGCCAAGGCTCGAACCAGTGACCTTCTTGCTGTGAGGTGACAGCACTACCCACTGCGGCACCGCACCGCCCACAAGATATTATATTACATATATATTACATTATATTATATTATATTATATTATATTATATTATATTATATTATATTATATTATATTATATTATATTATATTATAAACAGATAACAAGTGATCTTAAATGGATTTGCATATTATCTGTAACTCTCATGCACAAGTAATAAATAAATAGTATCATTTTAAGGTATCCAGACACCTATAAAGTGGGCTGATAATAACTAAATGGCAAAAACCTTTAACATATCATGTGCATTTATGAGTAAGCATTAGCCTTGTTTGTGTGTCATTTGCACATTGATTAATAGACTACATAACATTAAAGCAGATGCTTTAGTTTAAAGCGAATTACAATCAAGGCGGCATTCAGCGATTCAACAAGATAATAGGCAATACACACACAAAGTGTTACTGTTAGTGCTCAGAGAAATAAGTGCTAGTGTAGGAAGGTGTTTTTTTTTGAGAGAAGAGTGTTTCTACTTCATAATGCACTTTTATTTTTAGAGATATGATAAAGGTAAGAAAGTGTATGGTGCAAATATGTTTCTACAGGTGGCTTATCAAGCTCACTCACCTGTGTGGGGCACACCTCATAAATGCATAATGTTTTGAGGTTGTCATGTGAAAAGAGAAGAGGTGGTTTTGTTCACAGGGGTTCAGACTAATAGACCAGTGGTTCTCAAACTGTGGTACGTGTAACACTAGTGGTACCCAGGCTTCCTTCTAGTGGTACGCGGAGGAATCGCTCAATAATTAAAGTAAAAAAATGAACACACTTTTAACCCTTTGTCCGATAACACCAATGTGATCAGTAAATTGATTTTAATAGGCCAAACCTTTTATTTTATTTTCAGTTTTCTAATGTTTGTTGTTAGCTTCATTTGAAGCTAATTTCCTCCCTATATTTGTAACGGTTGTTGAGGGCGTATCCCGTATTTTCATATCCCAAAGTTGACAGGTATAGTTTAATTACTTTCTTTTCTAACTCAAATATCCTACTCTAACGTACAGTAAGCAGATCTAATTTCTAATTTGAATATGTAAATCCAATTCATACATCTAAAACGCATGTTAATGTTTAGATTTCAAAGATATACAAATAAGTCATATATACATACATCATACATTTCAAAATTCATCAAAAAGAGCTTATATACAGGGAGTGCAGATTTATTAGGCAAGTTGTATTTTTGAGGATTAGTTTTATTATTGAAGAACAACCATGTTCTCAATGAACCCAAAAAACTCATTAATATCAAAGCTGAATATTTTTGGAAGTAGTTTTTAGTTTTAGCTATTTTAGGAGGATATCTGTGTGTGCAGGTGACTATTACTGTGCAGATTTATTAGGCAACTTAACAAAAAACAAATATATACCCATTTCAATTACTTATTTTCACCAGTGAAACCAATATAACATCTCAACATTCACAAATATACATTTCTGACATTCAAAAACAAAACAAAAACAAATCAGTGACCAATATAGCCACCTTTCTTTGCAAGGACACTCAAAAGCCTGCCATCCATGGATTCTGTCAGTGTTTTGATCTGTTCACCATCAACATTGCGTGCAGCAGCAACCACAGCCTCCCAGACACTGTTCAGAGAGGTGTACTGTTTTCCCTCCTTGTAAATCTCACATTTGATGATGGACCACAGGTTCTCTATGGGGTTCAGAGCAGGTGAACAAGGAGGCCATGTCATTAGTTTTTCTTCTTTTAGACACTTTTTTTGCCAGCCACGCTGTGGAGTACTTGGACGCGTGTGATGGAGCATTGTCCTGCATGAAAATCATGTTTTTCTTGAAGGATGCAGACTTCTTCCTGTACCACTGCTTGAAGAAGGTGTCTTCCAGAAACTGGCAGTAGGACTGGGAGTTGAGCTTGACTCCATCCTCAACCCGAAAAGGCCCCACAAGCTCATCTTTGATGATACCAGCCCAAACCAGTACTCCACCTCCACCTTGCTGGCGTCTGAGTCGGACTGGAGCTCTCTGCCCTTTACTGTTCCAGCCACGGGCCCATCAAGACTCACTCTCATTTCATCAGTCCATAAAACCTTAGAAAAATCAGTCTTGAGATATTTCTTGGCCCAGTCTTGCAGAGTGATGTTGCAGCTCTGAAATATGGCAAAACTGGTGGCAAGTGGCATCTTGGCAGCTGCACGCTTGACTTTTCTCAGTTCATGGGCAGTTATTTTGCGCCTTGGTTTTTCCACACGCTTGCGACCCTGTTGACTATTTTGAATGAAACGCTTGATTGTTTGATGATCACGCTTCAGAAGCTTGGCAATTTTAAGAGTGCTGCATTCCTCTGCAAGATATCTCACTATTTTTGACTTTTCGGAGCCTGTCAAGTCCTTCTTTTGACCCATTTTGCCAAAGGAAAGGAAGTTGCCTAATAATTATGCACACCTGATATAGGGTGTTGATGTCATTAGACCACACCCCTTCTCATTACAGAGATGCACATCACCTAATATGCTTAATTGGTAGTAGGCTTTCGAGCCTATACAGCTTGGAGTAAGACAACATGCATAAAGAGGACGATGTGGTCAAAATACTCATTTGCCTAATAATTCTGCACTCCCTGTATGAATATGATGATATATAGCCTTTATTTATGAGGTCCAAAGAACATTTCCAGGTTTTGAAGAATAGGCTACTTTATGATAATACTTTACATTTAAGTACTGCAGTTTTCTTTTAAAACAGTGCCATTTTTAATGAACTTTTAAAAGCACATTTTAATTTAAACATTGACGTTTTATTTCTTTTTTAACTGTAAGCACAGTGCAGTGTTAATGTTCAAACTATTTATAATGTTTAAAGTGGCTGACAATAATAAATATTAATAATAATAAGAATTAATCTGCTACGTTTTTCAACGGTGCAGTGCTGTAGCTGCTTAATTAGGCATACTACGCTACTGTATTTCAATAATGGTCATTATTGTGGTACCTGGAGAGACAATTTTTTTCTGGAGGTGGTACTTGGTGAAAAAAGTTTGAGAACTACTGTAATAGACTATAGCTAATTTAAACACAAAATCATTTTGTGGAAAATAACATTCCTCATTCTCCATCTTCTGGCAGCTCTGCTCACCTTCTTTCTGCGGCCTCCACTGAAACTCATACACAACATCGTCATGGCCCACAAACGCATGAACGGGGCTGTTCAGCTCCAGAGTGCTCCACAGGAGGAGGCTGTTCTCACGCCGGAGCTGAGGAACCATCACTGTAACCAGCCCGTTTGAGAAGGGCTGGACAGAAGAAAAGGAGAGGATGCAGTGAATACTTCACAACATGCAGATTCACCATTATTTGAATTACTAACTAATATTTTTCATCTCTTATGCTCGCCACGACTGCATTTATTTAATCAGAAATAAAGTCAATATATAGTTCACCCTAAAAAGGGGTTAAAAAAAACAGAATTGGGATTGGGTCTTTGAGTGTCTTTTTGTTTTGTTGAACACAAAAGAAGATATTTTGAAGAAAGTTTTGAAGAAAACAGTATTTTTCCGTACACTGAATGTCAATGGTTACAAACAATTTTCAAACCATCTTCTTTTGTGCTCAACAGAAGAAAGATTCTCATAATATGGAGCTAATAATATGCCAAAACAATCTGAATTTGAATAGTGTTAATTTGAATTATTGACAATGTAATTTAATAAATCTGAATTTTTATTGTTGATATTTGGCGCCAGTTAATCAGAAAGTGACGATTTTGTTTGCTTTGACTCGTTGGATGGAAACGCTGCTTTATTCTCACGTCTTTTATGCGATAATCCAGTTTTGCGCAAAAGTTAATTCGCATTTTTGGATGGAAACATAGCTAATGTTATATTAACGAACATTGCAATCTTATTGTTTTTAATTGCATTTTTAAGACTAAAACAAAACAAAACAAAAAACTTAATAATTTCAAACATTTTCCAGATAGAGATAGTTAAAATAGAAACAAACAATGCATTTTACCGTGTATCTGGCCTTCCACACAGGCACCTGACAGGACAAGATATCAAGGTACTTCCGGGGTTGTCTGTAATCCCAGAACTTATGAGATAAATCAGTATAAACACAGAATCAGTAAAACTTCATCAAAATGATCTATTGTGATAAATAATTATGATTAAACTCACCCGAACAGAGTTGTCCTGACTAGAAGTAGCGAGAACGTACTCATTATCAGGGTGCCAGTCCAGACCGTGAATCTTTGCCAGGTGGGCAGCGACATACTCGACTGCAGTGTTTGCTTTCTGGAATAGAATTAAATCTTTTATGGTCATTGGAACATGTGGGAAGTCCAATGAAAATTAATACGTTACAAAAGATACACAAATTACACTTTGCACACTTAACAAAAGTTTATTATTTATTAATTTATTTTAATTTTTTTATGCCATATCAGCAGCATTGGCTATATTGATGCCAACACTTGCACTATTCATTCCTTTATTTATTCATTTATTTTCCTTCAGCTTAGTCTCTTTATTCATCAGGGGTCGTCACAGCGGAATGAACCGCCAACTATTCCAGCATATGTTTTACAAAGCGAATGCCCTTCCAGCTGCAACCCAGTACTGGGAAACATCCATACACACTCATTCACACACACTACAGCCAATTTAGTTTATTCAGTGCACCTATAGCGCATGTCTTTGGACTGTGGGGGAAATCGGAGCACCCGGAGGAAACCCACACCAACACGGGAAGAACATGCAAACTCCACACAGAAATGCCAACTGGTCCAGCCGGGACTCGAACCAGCGACCTTCTTGCTGTGAGGCGACAGTGCTAACCACTGAGCCACTGTGTTACCCACTTGTACTAAGTATTCATTACATCATTTACAATCATGACGATTTCTTAATAATCATTCATTGTATAAAAAAAGATATACAACGCTGATATAACATCATACAAGTTGTTTCAGTCTGATCAATGATAAATATTCTAAAATCCCTCCAGAAGACACTTTTTTTAAACATTTGCCTTAAAAAATTCCTAAATAAAAATGTTCTCTAATATCATTTACTTAAAAAAATCTTCTCTCCGTTAAACAGAAATTGGGGATAAAAATAAGCGGGGCTAACAATTCATACATACATATACAATTGAAGTCAGAATTATTAGCCCCCCTGAATTATTAGCCCCATTTATTTTTTTCCCCAATTTCTGTTTAACACAGAGATTTTTTCAACACATTTCTAAACATAATAGTTTTAATAACTCATTTCTAATAACTGATTTATTTTATCTTTGCCATGATGACAGTAAATAATATTTGACTAGATATTTTTCAAGACACTTCTATACAGCTTAAAGTGACATTTAAAGGCTTAACTAGGTTAACTAGGCAGGTTAGGGTAATTAGACAAGTTATTGTATAATGATGGTTTGTTCTGTAGACTATCAGAAAAATATATTGCTTAAAGGGCCTAATAATTGACCCTAAAATGTTTTTTTTTTAATTAAAAACTGCTTTTATTCTAGCCGAAATAAAACAAATAAGACTTTCTCCAGAAGAAAAAATATTATCAGACATACTGTGGAAATTTCCTTGCTCTGTTAAACATCATTTGGGAAATATTTAAAAACTTAAAAATTCAAAGGGGAGCTAATAATTCTGACTTCAACTGTATATATATATATATATATATATATATATATATATATATATATATATATATATATATATATATATATTTTTTTTTTTTTTTTTTTTTTTTTACTTTTTTATTAATCTTTACTGTAACTTTTTAGTAATTTCCCTGCATCCTTGCTGAATAATGCATGAATTAATGTAATAAAACATATACATTACTGAATCCAAACTTTAGAACAGCAAATAATGACGATGCAATCATGATGCAACAAGTAACAGAATGACAATCACCCTCTTGTCCCAGATTCTGACATCACCGTCATGACTCGATGCCAAACAATATTGATTCCGTCTGTTCCACTTCACCTGAGAGGCTCCAGCTAAAACACAGGAAAAATAAAAAAAAAAATCAAATCGAAAGTACAAAAATTAGACTTTAAATGAACTTATCAATTCTTTGCACTCACCCACAGCAGACAAAGTCACAGATGGCTTCCGAGTGTCCCTAGAAATCAAGCAAGAAAAGCATACAGTTACATTCAGAATTATTAACCCCCCTTTGAAACTTTTTTCCTTTTTTAAATATTTCCCAAATAATGTTTAACAGAGCAAGAAAATTTTCACAGTATGTCTGATAATATTTTGTCTTCTGGAGAAAGTCTTATTTGTTTTATTTCGGCTAGAATAAAAGCAGTTTAAAAAATTTTTCAATATTATTAGCCCCTTTAAGCTATTTTTTTTTCGATAGTCTACAGAACAAACCATCATTATACAATAACTTGCCTAATTACCCTAACCTGCCTAGTTAACCTAATTAACCTAGTTAAGCCTTTAAATGTCACTTTAAGCTGTATAGAAGTGAAGAATATCTAGTCAAATATTATTTACTGTCATCATGACAAAGATAAAATAAATCAGTTATTAGAAATGAGTTATTAAAACTATTATGTTTAGAAATGTGTTGAAAAAATCTTCTCTGCGTTAAACAGAAATTGGGGAAAAAAATAAACGGGGGTTAATAATTCCGGGGGGCTGATAATTCTGATTGCAACTGTAAAATATCAACCATTTCACAAAGTCTGCATCGTGCGCTTTTTCAACATACTCACGTTGTGTCCCATATGTATATGTATGTGTCCACAGAGCTAGTGACTAGAAACTCTGGTTCAAACCACGACCAGTCCAAATCACTGAAACAGACAGAAAAAGTTTTGGTTTTATTAAATCAAATCACATGCATTGGGTGTTATATTAGAATGTATGTAAAAAGGAGAATGTATTTACATGCTTAATTGAGATCAATTCAAGTCTGTTTATGTATTCAAAATACACATTTTTTCAAAGCAGCTTTATGAAGATTTATGATTTTAATGTTTATTGGTAACACTTTATAATAAGTTTGTATTAGTTAATGCATTTAGTAACATGAACAAACAATGAACAATAGATTTATTACAGTATTTGTTCATGTTAGTTAATGGAAATACAGTTGGTCATTCTTAGTTCATGTTAACTCAGTGCATTAACTAATGGTTACAAGCATGAATTTGAATGTTAATAATGCATTTGTAAATGTTGAACTATGATTTATAAATGCTCTGCAAGTATTGTTCATACTTGTTTATGTTAGCAAATATATTAACCAATGAAACTATATTGTAAATTATGACCTGTTTATGATGGTGTGTAATGTAATGTCTAATTTTCCTCCATTATATTTGGGTAACTGTATATTTTTCCATTGGGAAAGATATAAAAATCAAACTTTTTTTTTTTTTTTTTTTTGCGTATGCAGTTTTATTGTTTGTTTTAAGTCAGCGTAGAAGTTGCGATATTAGAAAACATCCTAGTAAATATCCTCTCTAAAAAGTTTCTCTTAATTAATAATAAAAGTAGGCGAGACTTAATTTTGTCCATGGGGAATTGATTGGATGGATGTGGTTTGCAATTGATGGATCACATGTGATTGACAGATTGATTTCGCCCACAAGTGAGTAAACAAGTCATCAGAAAAGAGATAAAATGAGTTCAGATGCAAAAATCTATAAGTCCTGTCTGAAATTTTCTTCTAAAATGAGCATTTTTCTCAGCCTCCTGTGTTTATGTTCAGCCATTTCACTTTAAAGGGAACAAAAAGAACCTTTTATTTGTCGTAAAACTGTAATTAATAAATCAGAAAACTGGTTAAATGCTCATTTTAGTAAATGAGCATTTATTTTAGTTCATGAATTTAGTTTTAAGCGCAACACGGTGGCTTAGTGGTTAGCACTGTCACCTTACAGCAAGGAGGTCGCTGGTTTGAGTCCCGGTCAGTTGGCATTTCTATGTGGAGTTTGCATGTTCTCCCCGTGTTGGTGTGAGTTTCCTCCGGGTCCAAAGACATGCGCTTTAGATGAACTGAATAAACTAAATTGACCGTAGTGTATTAGTGTGCATGTGAGAGTGTATGGGTGTTTCCCAGTACTGGGTTGCAGCTGGAAGGGCATCCGCTGTGTAAAACATATGCTGGATAAGGTGGCGGTTCATTTCGCTGTGGTGTGGTAAATGCTTATTAAACTAAAAAAAAAAAAAAAAGCTAATCTTAGAAGCAAATTTCAGATAACACTCAGAGGCTTTTGCTTCTGAATTCTTCTCAGATGTTGTTGAAAAGAGAATAAAAGTTATTTTGATTAATTTATGTCATATATAATTTCTAATAAATACTGAAATATGTCACACTGTGTCAATTACAATTCATGTTGACTTTTAGACAAACTCATTAAATTCCATAATAATTTCAGCTTGAAATCACCTTATAACACGTGTGTGACCTTGTAAAGACGTATGCGGTTTACCAGATCCATCCCGCCATGCGTACAAGTCGACACGCTGGTTACTCTAGGTGAAAATGAGAAAAGCATTATTTACAATATAGAAAAATTGATGTGAAACATAATAATAAATGAAAAGGAACACTGCATCAGCAAGAAAAATACATTTCTGCATATAACAGTGGCATTTAAAGAATATTAAAAAGAATTTGTGATACTGTGATTTCTATAGATTACACCTTCTCCTTTGTGTTTAATATTTTAGGCATTAATTTAAGCCTGGCCTTCCACGCTTTTTGTTTTCCTTGTTTATTTGTATTTTTTGGTATGATGTTATGCACAGTTGTTGTGACAAATCTAAAAAAAACAATACATAAATTATTTAATTAAATAAATAAAATAAACATTTATTTATTTATTTATTCATTGGTATGAGCATACATGAGTACACCCCCTTTTGAAATTAAAATATTTTTATCCATTTCTCTGTGAATATAGCCAATCATTTTGGTGCATTTAAACAAAACAGTTTCATCCATTAAAATATAAGTTTGATCATCTAACATTTTTAGGAATAGAAAGATAATACATTTAAATTAAAATGACTTATTACAAAAATTACAAACTACAAAATTTCAACTAAACTAGATTTTTTTTTTTTAAAGTTTCTGTTGATTTTCACTGTTTATTAAAATTGTATTTAATGTTTTTTTCAACATTTTAATTTGGGTGTACTCACTTTTGGACTGTGATCTTAAGTTTTTTGTTAGATTTGTTCCAGTTTTGGCTTTGGTACTGGAGGCTTTGGAGTAATCTAATGTATATGAACAAATATATTGGGCCCTATTTTAACGATCTATGTGCAAAGTCTGAAGCGCAGGGCGCAAAAGCATTAAGAGTGCGTCCGAATCCACTTTTGCTATTTTAAGGAAGGAAAAATACACCTTGACCCACGGCATGGTCTAACAGAGTTGAGCTTATTCTCTTTATGAGTTCTGGGTGTGTTTTGAGAATAAACCAACTAGAGTCTCATCTCTCATTCCCTTTAAGAGTCAGTTGCGTCGTGCCATGGTGCATTTGCTATTTACATGGCGGACTTTGTAAGTGTAAAAACTGAACACTTCACTAGCGAGAAAACAGTTAAACAGAGCATCAGCAGCGCAAGGATAAAGAGCCAGCCTACTACATTCGGCCTTTAATTTCACGTTCTCTCTTTCGTAGATAAGGAAACGTGTTGGATGCACTCACTGAAGACTGAAGCCTACATAATTAATTTTGTTTGTTAAGCACAAAGATTTGTTTCAAAACTATTTCTAAATTCAGTTCTAATTTCCAGCAAATGAATAAATGAGCAATAATAACGAAGTGTGCTCAAAAAACTGCGGATGTTTTTTGCCATCTCTGCGGAGAATTTTGGTAAAAATCTGCAGACTTCAGCAGAATTATTTTGGGAGTATCATAACTAAATCCTTAATATGTGAAATAAAAAATAATATCTTTTAAACTTTTATTTAATGTTTAAAATGCAAATCCAATTAGATCCACTTTATTTGGTAAACAAAGCAAGTCTCTCATATAATATATCTACTAAAAGACAGAAAATATTAATGTACAAACTGCATTGTACATAAATCAGATGAACATTTTTATATTAGTCAATAATATTACTGTAATTAATTTAAAAACGAAATAAATATAGATTTACACACATTTACTCAAGTAAATGAACAGAATTAATGATGGGGTAAAAATCTGCGGAATTCTGCGCGCGCAGATTCCGTGTGGGCCTAGTTATATCCAAACACACGTCCTATGCACCATATGGTCCAAAACCTGACAGGTGGACAAATCTAAGCTTGTTTTTAATAAAAAAAATATAAATATGCATATAATAAATAATACAACTAATAATAACAACATTATACAAAAGCAAGTTGTCGTGAATAAACTGAAAAAAGCCCCCCAAGGTGAAGAAGGCATGGAGGCAGTGGTTTTTATATTTATGTAGAAAAAAAGCATTTTTGTAATATTTTAATCCTTTAATTCTTTTTCATTTGTAAAGATATTTGTGTATAGCTGTACATCATGCATGTTTTAAGCAATGTTTAAGTGAGGCGCACAACTGATGCCCTCTGCGCTGGACTTTACCTGCTCTCAGCTGGTCTATTGCACAGTCTATTTTAGTTTCTCAAAATAGCAACGCGCCAACAATGCACCTTAACACACCTCTTTTCTAGACCAGAACACCCATGTGTGGCGCACAAAGTGGCGCAAATGGATTTGCTATTTAAACAACATGGCGGAAAACGGGAAAATTAAGGTTGCATTGGTCTGAAAATAGCAACACATCATAGAAACTCATCTAGCGCCTTATTGCACCGGGTATAGGATAGGGCCCATTATTTTAAAGCATCCTGTAGAAAATATTAATTAAAAAGAGAAATCTGTGAGGAGTGAACACATTTATGCTGAACACTGTATATATAATTATTATTTGTTTACTTACAGATGCAGCAAATAAATGGGCCTCAGATTTGTGTGGGTTCCACTGGACAGTCCCAACGTCCCATTTGCTCTGTCGGCTGATTTTACGAGGAGCTTCGGAAGGCGTTTCTAAATTTACAACATTTAAGAATCGTCTCCTGTGTGAAAGAATAAATAGAGTATGATATGACAGAATTTATAATAGGGCTGCACAATATATAATTTCAGCATCTATATCACGATGTGCGCATTCGCAATAGTCACATTGCAGTATCCGCAGTGTTGAGTTGGAATTATTGTTGGTCATCAATGAAAACTGTACATTGTCATTTTATATAACATTTGATTATTCAATTACTATACCTGAATATCTGACTACTGTTTGACTTTATGGAAAACCATAAAACACTTCTTATTTCACTTTTGTCTTTGCTCTATCTTGCTTATTTATGCTTGCAATTTGTTTGATTCACTCCTCTACAAGATTATTCTAAACAATCTAAATTGAAGTATATACTGAAAGTTTTATACTGAAATTCTATTCATATTGCAATATATATTGGAGGAAAACAAAACATTGCAATGTCAGATTTTTTCCAATATCATGCAGCCCTAATTTATAAAATTATAAACAGTATATGCAGCACATAAAACTATGCTAGAGCTAGTGGATGAGGGTGTGTTGGTAATTCCTCATGATGATGTGACATTAGTGGAGGTTTTACACACCCAGAGAGAACAGCGTGCTGGCCCAGACAGTCCACTGACATAGCAGTAGCCTGAAAACAGAAAAGTTTTTCATTATGTAACACATACATTTTAAAAAGGCGTATTTTTATCCTTTTAAATGTTACAGATATTCAACCACCGCATTGTTTGAAATGGATCCCAAACACAGTGGCATTAATAGAAATGAACATACAGATGTTTACAGAATAAGTGGAAGCCAAAGTCCACATTTGGACATAAAGCCCATAACCCTTGTGTCAGGGTCGGAGTGGGACTCATTTTTAGCCCTGGAGTTTCAAGCCTTAGACCGGCAAACCTCAGGTCACGACTGACTATATTAAAATAACGTCATTCTAATGACACTATTAGAACTTCAAATGTTTTTCATAAATATGAGAACATATTTAGAACATAAAGGGTAGCTAAATCTCCAACACTATGCTTTAAAACATCACAATGTCCTTTCCTGCAATATCTAAACATATATTATGTGCAAAATTCTTTCTAGATATCTAGTCCTTTGTAATGGTGGTCACACAAAAAATAAAATATGTACACCTACATAAGTAACCCAAACAGTATTATATGTCTTGACACTAAAAATAAAAAAATAAAAAAAATAAAAAAAATTACTCAGATAGTGTTCGAACTCGGGTCGGTGGCGTCGTAACACAACGTGCTGACCACTGCACCACAATGGTGCTGTTATGCTGATGTGTTTGGAATAAAAAAAGAAGTATTGCACTGTTATCTGCAAGACTCTTTTAACAACAGTATTACTATCTATTGCTGGCTTATCTTTTTCTCTCCTTTTTAGATTTCTGATCAAGTTATGTCAGATTTATTAATGTAGTGAATCATCTGATTTTCATTGAGCAGGTGTAATATTCATTAATATTAATTATTTGAATTCTTATATTTACTAAGGTGCCGCTGTTTGGGGTCGAATAAATGATAGTTAAGTCATCATTAACCTGCAGGCTGCATTTTGCTCACAGGGTTGCGAGAAAATAAATAAAAAGAGCGGAGCTACGGCAAAATAATGAATAAAAAGAGTGATGCTATGGTCAAATAAATAAATAAATGAAAAAGTGTGACTGCTGAGAGTGCAAGCAGCTAGGGACACTGGCCCTCGCAGACAAAAAACGGACCGGCCGACCGGGAATTCTCCCGGTCCTCCTGATTAGCCAATCCGAGCAAGCCTTGTGTGCTGTTAAGGATGTTTTCATCCACTCTGGAGGTGATTTTGAGTTTTAATTTGGCCACAACATACAATGCATTTCAGCAAATGGAATGATTTTGGTGACAAATCTTATTTTGACACATATTTTGGGAAAATGCTTTGAAAATATAAAAAAAAAAAAAAAAAAACTAACAAAACACTCTGGGCAAGTTTACTACACTTTCGTTACGTTAGTGGCTGTTTTTGCCCCACTGACTTCCATTATAACCACATTTCTTGATTGCAAAGCCATGACAACATATAATCATGCATTCTTGATTGTTGCTGGTTTTCCCTGTTGGGAAGAGATCAATTTTGTCATGGCTTTGCAAGCAATAAATCTCATTATAATGGAAGTCAATGGGGCAAAAACAGCCACTAACATAGCGAAAGGGTAGTCGATTTGAACAGTACACAAAGGTACCAACATTAAAGAAATTAAAAATATATATTAATACATATTTTTATCAGGACAAACTTTTAAAGTAGCTTTTTTAAAAATTAAAAGTACGAAAATATAAAATTATTATTTTTGAGTGGATAATAATAATACTAATAATTCCTTACATTTATATAGCGCTTTTCTAGACACTCAAAGCGCTTTTACATATTGGGGGGAATCTCCTCATCCACCACCAGTGTGCAGCATCCACCTGGATGACGCGACGGCAGCCATTTTGCGCCAGACCGCACACCACACACCAGCTGATTGGTGGAGAGGAGACAGAGTGATGAAGCCAATTATGATATGGGGATGGTTAGGAGGCCATGATGGACAGAGGCCAGTGGGCAGATTTGGCCAGGATGCCGGGGTTAAACCCCTTCTCTTTCTCGAAGGACATCCTGGGATTTTTTAATGACCACAGAGAGTCAGGACCTCGGTTTAACGTCTCATCCGAAAGACGGCGCTCACTGAGCAGTATAGAGTCCCCGTCACTATACTGGGGCATTAGGACCCACACAGACCGCAGGTTGGGCGCCCCCTGCTGGCCTCACTAACACCACTTCCGGCAGCAACCTAGCTTTCCCATGTGGTCTCCCATGTGGTCTCCCATCCAGGTACTGACCAGGCGCAGCCCTGCTTAGCTTCAGTGGGCGACCATGTG
Source organism: Danio kyathit (assembly GCA_903798195.1). Classification (NCBI taxonomy): domain Eukaryota; kingdom Metazoa; phylum Chordata; class Actinopteri; order Cypriniformes; family Danionidae; genus Danio; species Danio kyathit. Next base: position 10,255,826 of record LR812536.1, on the reverse strand, counting down.
AGAGTTGCAGAGAGCTAGCTGCCGGCTCAGGCAATGTCTAAGGTCAATTAGATGTTCCTCAAATCGTTATAAATTTACCTTTGTGGCTGAAGCAATCCGGTTACGTAATAAATGTAGTTAATCGGTGGTTTATGTTATTTTTATTAATATTTTCTCAAGTTGATGTTACATGTAATTTGTGTTATATGTCAGTATGAATTGCCCCAAGGTGATTAATAAAGCTTTAAGCAAACTAAACTAAATAAAACAACAACTAAAAAACAAGTTTCTGCAGAATAACTGAGTGCCAAATTCCACACTCAGACATAAAGCCCTTAAACAAGCAGGACAAACTTTTAAAATTGTAATTTTTTAATCAAAAGTACATAAAATCAAATTATTATTTTAAATGGATGCCCCTCAGGCGAAGTCTAAGGTCAACTAGAGGTTCCACAAATCGTTATAGATCTACTTTAGTGCCTGAAGCAATCCGGTTATGTAACAAATGTAGTTTATTGATGGTTTATTACTATTATTTTATAGATGTTTTTGCTTGTCTAATTGATGTTACTTGTAATTTGTGTTGGCGACGCAGTGGGTAGTATGTTCACCTCACAGCAAGAAGGTCGCTGGTTCGAGCCTCGGTTGGGTCAATTGGCATTTCTGTGTAGAGTTTGCATGTTCTCCCTGTGTTCGCGTGGGTTTCCTCCGGGTGCTCCGGTTTCCACCACAGTCCAAAGACATGCAGTACAGGTGAATTGGGTATGCTAAAATTGACCGCAGTGTATGAGTGTGTATGGGTGTTTCCCAGTGATGGGTTGCGGCTGGAAAGGTATCCGCTGCGTAAAACATATGCTGGATAAGTTGGTGGTTCATTCCGCTGTGGCGACCCCTGATTAATAAAGGGACTAAGCTGAAAAGAAAATGAATGAATGAATGAATGAATGTAATTTGTGTTATATGTAAAGCATCATAAATGTCAGTATAAATTGCCCCAAGGGGATTAATAAAGCTTTAATTGAACTAAACTAAAAAAAAAAAAACAACAACAAAAAATTTGTTTTTGCAGAATAATTGAGTGCCAAATTCCACACTTGGACATAAAGCCCTTAAACAACCTTAAAATTAAAACAAACATTAAAATCTACTTGAAATTGAAAACAATATATATTAAACACATTTTTATCAGGAGAAACTTTTAAAAATGCATTTTTTATCAAAAGTATCAAATTAAATTATTAAATTTTATTAAATTAGGATGCCCCTCAGGCAATCTCTAAGGTCAATTAAATGTTTCACAAATCGCTATAAATGTACCTTTGTGCCTGAATCAATCTGGTTATGTAATAAATGTAGTTTATCAATGGTTTAATATTACTATTATTTTATATATTTTTTGTGTGTGTGATGTTACATTTGTAATTTGTGTTATATGTAAAGCATAATAAATGTCAGTATGAATTGTCTCAAAGGAATTAATAAAGCTTAAAGCTAACTAAATAATCAACTAAAGAACTAGTTTTTGCAGAATAATGGAGTGCCAAATTCCACAGTTAGACATGAAGCCCTTAAACAAACAACATTGAAGAAATTTAATTTTTAATTAATTTTTTTAACAGGACAAACTTTTAAAATATAATTTTTTTTAATTAAAAGTACATCAAATGAAATGATTCTTTTTAAGTGGACGCCCTTTGGGCAAAGTCTAAGGTCAATTAGAAGTTCCCCAAATCAGTATAAATATACTTTTGTACCTGAATCAATCTGGTTACGTAACAAAATGTAGTTTTTTGATGGTTTATTATTATTTAATATATTTTTTGTGTGTAATTGATGTTACATGTGTAATTTGTGTTATATGTAAAGCATCATAAATGTCAGTATGAATTGTCCCAGGAGGATTATTAAAGCTCCAAAGTAACTAAACTAAAATAAAACTAGTTTTTGCAGAATAATTGAGTGCCAAATTTCATACTTTGACATAAAGCTCTTAAACAACCAATATTAAATAAATTTAAAAATAAATTAATTAGATTTTTATCAGGACAAACTTTTAAAATTGAATTTTTTTTTTTTTATCAAAAGTACATTTAAAAATAACTACACTGCAAAACCCAAAAAGTTAAGGTAACTCAAACCATTTGAGGAAACTGATTGCAACAAACCATTTAAATTCAAAACCTAATACTAATGAGTACTCCGAACTTAATCCATTTGAGTAAACGAAGCAATCTGAGCACAGTAAAACCCAATAAATGAAGAGAACTCAAACCAACTGTGTACTGTAAAACCCAATAAGTTAAGGCAACTTAAACCGTTTAAGGAAACCGATTGCTACAAACTATTTGAGTTAAAAAACTAATCTATATGAGTACTGTGAACTTACTCCATTTAAGTTGAATGAGGTTTTTAAATAAATTGAGGTAAAGTTGGTTTTATATTCGCACATTCGTTCAGTGATAACTTGTGATATAGCCCCTATATTGTTTACCATTGTACTTTGAATATTGCGTCTGAAATCACTTGTAAGAATGACTTCAAAACGACATTACCACTATTTATTTGACTAAACAATGTTGTAGTCTGATGGTCATTGACTGCTAATATGATTTCACTATTTAGTATTTGCAAAGAATACTTTTTTGGAATTATATTATTAAGGAGAAAGTCTGAATGTGTGAATATAAAACCAACTTTACCTCAATTTTAAATAACTCATTACCTTCAACAAAAAGTTCAAAGCTCTTTTCAAATGAGTAGTATTAACTTTCAGTAAATTTTGAGTTAACTACACTCATTTCATTTGATAGAGTTGACTGTTGGGTTTTACAGTGTAGTTCTTGCACTAGTTCTTAACTATTTGATCTTCTTTGTAAATTGTACATGTATTTGTGATATTTCTTTGTTAATATATATTGTATTCAAATGTACTGTACAATGTGCTGCTGTCTTTAAGTTTTGTAAACACAAGAGTTTGTTTGTCCAGTTAAATAAATAAACCTTGCTGTGATAGTTAATATTCAATGACATTCATCCATCAGTATTGTAGTTTAAGGTTAAGTAACAGTAACAACTATAATCTTGATGTATGATCTATCAACTACTTACTGAACCACAGTTCTCAGCGGTCATTCTACCATGACTGCATTTCAAGTCTTCATTAACAAGACGTTTACTGTAGTACTAATAAACCATAGTGTCTACCATGGTAAGTTTATAAAGGGAACACATTAGTAAACAAAAGAATGTCATTCAATTCAAAGTTTAAAAGAAGTCGCTTAGCATTGCCATTTAAGCAGTGCATGTTTGTTGCTTCAAAGTTGTTTAAAACTACACTTGTAACGCATTTAAAGCATGCACACAGGTGTATCGACTGTTTACCTGTGCATCTCGAAACTCCACCACCACATTCTCACTGCTCCAGCGAGCCGCCATCTTCACCCCACCTGAACGTCAACAAATGACGTGATACTAACGGGAGCATACTGCGTCACCTCGCGAGAACTCCTGCCACACTGTCAAGATGGTGGCGACCACAGTGGAGCATGTAGTGGTGGATGCTGGAGCTTTTATCAAAAGAGCTCCTTTGCACGTGAGTTATTTTTTCAAGGATTTGGTTTATTTGGTCATTTTAATATCGACGTCCAGAAATGTGCGTTTTAATGGCTGTGCTGTGGGATAAATGACAAAACTCACACGTGTGCTGTAACTGCATAGTGCTACTGCTAGAATAAATATTGAGGTAAAGTTGGTTCTATAGTCCCACATTTCTTCAGTGACATGCTCCCTATATTGTTTACTATGGTACTTTGAATATTCGGTCTGAAATCTCATGCAAGTATGACTTCAAAACAACATTAGCACTATTTAATTGACTGCGAGTGTTGTACTTTGATAGTCATTGGCTAATAATATGATTTCACTGTTTAGAATTTGCAAATAATGCTTGAATGAAATTACATGGTCAAGGAGAAAGTCATAATGTGCGAATATAAAAACAACTTTACCCCAGTAGAATAAATAAATAAATAAATACATAAATGATAGGTAGATACGGTTATGGTGTATTATTTTAGATCAGAGGTGCCCATACTTGTTCTTATGACAGGCCAAAGACTAAACCTGATTGAGGGCTGTGGGCCGAAATTAAATATAACAAACTGTTATACATTAAAGTCACCATGTTTTTTTTTTTCCTAATTTATGTAATAATATTTTTAAATAATTATAGAAAACATTACTTTAAACATATTAATCAATGCATTTTTTTTTACATATTTAAAGAACATATTCGAATAAAAACAATTCCATTTGGACCACAATGGAGTTCGATGCTAAACACACTAGTCAAGCTGCACATCTTTTTGCATTGATTTGTTAGCCAAAGTCTTGTGCATTGTCCTCTATCCATCGAGTGATAGTATGTACATTTAAAAAAAATAAAAACATTTAATTTAGGTTAGCTTTTTTGGAGCAACAAAACATTAACACAAACAAGCAAAAGGTTACATTAAATTAAAAATGACAATCTATATTAAAGGCAATTCCCAACCATACTCATCATTCTCCCTATGGGATGGTGGGGCAAATCAAAGGTTATCATGGGCCACCTTTGGCCCGTGGGCCATAGTTTTGGCATCTCCGATTTAGATCATACAAAGGCAATAAAAATAAATAATATAATAATATATAATAATAATATAATGTTTTTTGCACTGTGTTTGGGCATAGACGTGTCGATATTTAGTAATACAACATATTTTGATAATGAACATGCATGATATTGTTGACGTGAGGACTTTAAAAATATGCACATTTGTTTGAGCTAGTTTTAATTCGTTTGAGGTCATTTTTAATTAAATAATACCTCAGACAAATTAAAAATGACTCAAACTAATTAAAAAAAGTTCAAATAAATGTGTATTATTTTTATTTTTGACAACATTATCATGCATGTTCATTATCAAAATATATCTAAATATTGACAAGTCTATTCCCAAACACTGTGCAAAAAAAAAAACCATTCTACTATTGTGTTTTTTGTTAGTATGTCTGTTGTGTGTCTAGCTAGTGTACTGTATGTGAGCAATTCCAGCGTTATGGATGTGACATTTGCAGTAAAATCTCAAAACATAAATTCACATAGAAAGTGTATGTTAACATCATATTGACACATCTGTTCATATTTTCCAAAACAACTCACAACAGAGTTGTGGGAGCAGAAAAATATCAACCTGTAAACATTTTTTATATTTTAAATATGGAAAATAAACATGCGTTATGGATGTGACGAAAAAAAGTCTGCGAGTTTACAGTATACGACATACTTTGTAGAAATTCTGAGAATTAAACTGCACAACCCAAAAGATATAATGCTAATCAAACAGATACGAGTCGGCTCACTATAGAACAAAAATTATTTTTTTTATTTTATTTGATATTTTTCACATTTATGAGGAAAAAGTGTCGTTATGGATGTGACACTTTTCTGTTATGGATGTGACGGCTGTGAAATTGCCACTTGTATGATTTTGGTAAATCAAATATAATAGTTTGAAACACTGACAGATACATTTTTGAGTATTTTTAAAGCACTGTAAAACACTTGCTTGCACAAAAAATGCAGAAATGGTTTCTCTATTTTAGCGAAGAATATTAAAAATTCATGGCAAGGTTGACATTTGCATGGAATTGCTCATGTATTATTTAAAAACTGCCTTTTTAAGAATATTCAGATTGTTTTAAAGCTGCACAATATTGAAAGTCTGACATTGGGATATTTTGTTTTGCTGATATATATTGTGATGTGAATCTAATGATTTGAAAAGCTCTATTTGGATGGATTTCATTCATTTAGATCAATTGGGATGATCAAGTGTTTTTCTATGCAGTGGATCTGCATAAATTATAATAAATTACAAGCAAAAAATAAATAAATAAATAAACAGTGCTTTATTGTTTTCTGGGGAGTCTAACAGTATTCAAGTACAGAAGAGGAACAATGATACATCAAATAACATGGTCATCATTGTATAAATAATTAAAAAAATAATAGTTAATAACATATTTATCTTTTAATCTTTAATAAATAATGTAATCCTGTGACGTGACTGATACACACATTGCCATATCGATGCTCAAACAATATATTGTTCCGCCCTAGATTGTCATATTCGCAGTGGTTTTCATCACACAAACAAACACTTGAATACTTAATAGGATCTGTATTTTCAGATGAAAACTTTTTTACTCTGTCATTAAAGAAACAGTAAAGTATGTTGGATTTAATATGCTTTTAATGTATGTATATGTAGGCATGGGCCGGTATAAGATTCTGACGGTATGATAACCTTGGAAAAAAAATTTTACGGTATCACAGTATTGTGATTACTGCTCTAAAATATATATTTTTTTTAATGTCTGGGTAAGAAAAACAAATATTTTTCCACTTTGAAAACGATATATTTTATTTTTTGAAAGATTTTAAATATTTTGAAACAGTAAACATGTCAGGCTGAATAATTTAAATGAATCATTGACTTCTGGTGTCTTTGTTTTAAAAACACAAATTTCTTTACAATTTAAAACGGCATCTTTGGATATTTTTTTTTCTGCTGGAGATACTGTTGTCCTAAAAAAACAAAACAAAAATGTAAATAAAAAATCTTACACATACCTTAGGAACGGTATTACAGAAAATGTTGGCGGTTTTAAAACCTTGACTTTTCCAAACCGTGGAATACCTTGAAACGGTTATCGTCCCATGCCTATGTATATGTAATTAAAATAATTTTATACTTGCCATTGTAAATTTAATTTGATGCTAACAAGACAATTCTATCTGTTATAACAAGTTTGTTTGTGTGTTCCAATAGGAAATTGGCAAGAACATTTATACCTTGAAGGATGTTGTTGATGAAATTCGGGATAAACCAACTAAAAGGAGCCTGGCCTTTTTACCATACAAGCTTGATTTCAAAGAACCATTTCCAGAGTACATTCAATTTGGTAATAACCCATTCATTCATTCAAACTTCATAACAGACTCAAAGTCCAATAAAAAAACTAACATTCCATAACATATAAGAAACCAAGCAATTTATAAAATACAGCAATAACAATGTCTCCACACAATCTGCTACTTGTGAGTCTTACTTCAAAGACTTGATTTCAGTGCTGGAAGTATTATGGGTAGTGTCATGTGTGCTTTTTTGAATTACAGTTACAGAGTTTGCTAAAAAGACAGGAGATTATCCCAGTCTGTCAGCAACGGACATCAAGGTTTTGGCTCTGACTTATCAACTGGAATCTGAAAATGTGGGGACTGAGCATTTGAAGAAAGAACCTGAAAAACAGGTACCGAAGATGAATTAATTAATTAACTCAGATTTTAATTCATATTTGTTCTAGTTTTCAACATTGTCTGCATTTCAGGTACAGATATGCAGCACGCAAAGACATCCAGAGACTCCTGTTGGCATTGCTGGTTTCCATTTTCCATCAAAAGTAAGACAATGCATGAAAATTCAGTCTTTATTTGAATTATATTGGTATGGATAAATAAGGGCGTACTCACACTATGCTATCCGAACCATGCCCAGGCGCGTTTCCTGGATCATTTGAGAAGTGTGAGTGCTCTGAATCAGGCTCAAGCATGGTTCAGTTGGCTGGCCCTGGCCCGTTTGGAAGAGGTGTGCCAGAGCGCGGTTCACTTGGGCTTTGGCACGGTACGCTTGTAGTGTGAGTGCAAAGCGCGCCCGAGCCCGAAACTGAAGACGTGACGTGACTTTTAAGGGACTGTTTCATATGGATTTATTAATCATTTGTACTGTTAAATGAACGCAAGCGGTCGTAGTTTATTAAAGACGCAAACCCCTCACTGCACCACAGCTGCGCCTTCAGCAAACCTCCTAATACCTGAAGCACGAGGACTTCATGATAATTTATGAGTGTCAAAAGTGGTGGATCTGTTCAGCGAAATATTTGACTGCTGGTCACTGCATCCGAAACGACTAAAATGATGTAACTAAAGCAATGTCCACTGTGCTTAGCGAGATCATCGATGATGTAAGCGTGCTCAGGCTCGGATGCAATGTGAGTGCAGGCCGTCGGGGGAGACGGGAGGGGACAAGCGTGCTTCTGCACGGTTCAAGGCAACTGTACATAGTGTAAGTACACCCTTAATAGAAGACTAAAGATGCCAATAGGTGATTCATTGCCAATTTGTGAGTCATTCATTCAAATGATTCCTTCTAAACAGCCAAATCTATTCACCTTATTCTTTTTGGCTTGTGACTTCCGGTCTCATTCACTTCCATTCAGTTTTAGACGTTAAAAATAGCTCGTCATGCTGCTTGATGTTGCAAATTGATGTTTTCCTATTATATTATTGTGCTTTGTCTGTATAGTCATGCAAACTATTGTTTGTAGAGCGAGTAGTTTGACCGTTTTCTAATGTTTATTATTCCTAGTCATTTCTCCCATAGGCAACTGAATCAGCAGATCTAAAACAATCGCAAAAACAAGCGCACTTCCGCATTGAAGAATAAGGTCAATTGCAAACACATCTGTTGGCTGTCTTTATAAATGCATCATTGAATTACTTTTTCAAATGATTCATTCACAAACAGATTCATTCAGGAACTTCAGAGTGACGTTCTACTCCAACTTTTTACCATTTCAAAAATGTTTTTTAAACCATTTGCTTTTATAAAACTGAAAATAAAAACTCAGGCAATTCTGTGTCTTAAATGTAACTCACTCAATATAACTATACACATCATTAAATGTTTGCAGTTATGATCCTAAGTTGATATTTAGGAAAACAGCACTTTTGCTTGTAGTGGTGTAACGGATCATAAATCTGCAGTTCGGATCACACTACGGTTTTTTAGTCACGGATTGGACCATTTTTCGGATCAGCAAAAAAGTGAGACGACAAAAATATTACTGCAAAAAACATTGTTTTAACAAACAGAACTTAGAACCTGTAATGTTAATAAAAATAAAAATCAAGAAAGAACCAGCTGAAAAAAGAAAAGTATTCAATATGAAATCTGATCTTTGCTGCTGTTGCTGATAATGCTAAATATAGAAATCTAACATCTTGTACAACAGATCATATTTATCTTCAATTATTTATTCAACAATTCATAAATAAAACTTCATCTTTCATTATACTGTAGGTGTATTATTTTGAAAGCCTATTCAGTGACATCATTTTGATGGTTGTTTGTCGCCATCTGTTGGTTACACAATGTAATTGCTTTCACCAGCATCAAAAATTCACCAGCGTCATGTTTCATTAAACGGTGATTTTAATCTTACCATAAACATCAATGTTTAAATCTGAACTATAAACTGTTCTCCCAGCACATATGTGTTATTCAATTGTTTGTAACGAACTGAAAAAGTGTAAAAACTGAATCTCTCTCGATGCAGATTTGAATGCAGCGCTTTGAAGGATTAATAAACATATGCAAATCATTATCATTTATCGTTCATGTTGCACTGGTTTGAACTGAGATCACGATCTTTTAATGTCTAATTGTGCAGCTTTACACTGAATGCATTAATTCAGGCTAAACAAGCAGTGACGGAAAACACATTCAATTAATAGCCTAAGAAAGCATTTAGGTAGGTCCCACCACAACTTTTCCCTTCATCATTATATCTTACAGGGAAGCCAAAATGCTTTGATACACGTGATTTATATGATGCGGGAGGCGATCTCTCTGCAATGGTTATCAATGTTGGATTAACTGACAAATTCAAAATAAATTATTAATCCGTGGGTCACGTGCGTTTCTAACCGTGAGTTGTGATCCGTACGGATCAACAGTGATCCATTTCACCCCTAATTGCTTGTGCGATTATAACTTAACTATATCATACCTTCGATATTATTTTAAATATTTATTTTTCTAATCACTCCAGCCGCGGTCACACTAGAGTTTGAGCTTGTGAAATTCTGTTGGACAACGCTGTTTAAAGGGACGGGATTAAACAAGATGATTAGATGTTAAAAGAAGGAAGCGATTGCTCCATATTTTACATTTCTGTCCAGAGTGGTCATGTTTTGATCTTCTATTGATCAAACGCAATCACGTGATGCAATTTCGCAGGTCAGAGTTCACCAAGCTTGAACTTGCTATGCAGCAACATGCGAAACTTGTCACATGAGCTTGCATTTTCAGTCTGCCACATTTGCATGTGTATGATTGGAAGTCTCTGGGGCGAAAAGTGCAGTGTGACTGCAGCAAAATAATGTAATATTACCATAAATTATAAATATTTCACACACTAACTCTACAGCACTGCTTGATAAAGTAGATCCACCAACTAATTTAATCTATTTCTTCCTCCCAATAAAGTCTTCAGGTAAACCTGCTATCCAAAGCCCACCTACAACGAATGACCCACAAGATCCTGTTGGTTCACAGTTCAACAGCTTTCAGTTTTGGAGGAATCCTCTGCCCAGCATTGAGTCTGACCTTCTAGAGCTGCTGGTGAGGAAACGGACAACATCTAAACCTTCATCACAGTCATTTTAGAGCAGCATTTCTCAGTCCTAGTCCTCACACTCTACCAATCTGCACATTTCACATGTCTTATTTAACATAGTTGATTTGGGCCATGTCCACACATAAACATTTTTATAAATGCATTCATTCATTTTCTTTTCGGCTTAGTCCCTTAATTAATCTGGGGTCGCCACAGCAGAATGAACCGCCAACTTATCCAGCACTGGGAAACATCCATACACACTCATTCACACACATACTCATACACTACGGTCAATTTTTAGCATACCCAATTCACCTGTAACACATGTCTCTGGACTTGTGGGGGAAACCGAGCACCCGGAGGAAACCCACACGAACACGAGGAGAACATGCAAACTCCACACAGAAATGCCAACTGACCCAGCCAAGGCTCAAACCAGCAACCTTCTTGCTGTGAGGCGAATGTGCTACCCACTGCGCCACCGCATCGCCTTTATAAATGCATTCATATTTAAATAATTCTCTGTCAACATGAAAACGCACTGTGACGCATGTTAAGATCCAACAGGTTAAGTTGAAAATGACATATTTAAGTTGGGTACTCATTAGGGCTGTGCGATTAATCGAAATCGAATCGCAGTTTGAAATGTTGCAATTAGTTAATCGCTAGAGGCTGCCATATAAAATATATATGTAAACAAAAATAATGAATAACATCTGAGGTGAAGTGCTTCAAAACCAGTCCACTATGCTTCAGAAAATTAAACATGCTAGACTTTCTGCGATGTTGTCGTGAGGCATCGCAGAGATGGGGCCCTATTTTAACGATCTAGGCGCAAAGTCCAAAGCAAACAGCGCAAAAGCATTAAGGGCATGTCAGAATCCACTTTGCTATTTTAAGGACGGAAAATTCCGCTTTGCGCTGCGGCGCATGGTCTAACAGGGTTGAGCTTATTCTCTTAATGAGTTATAGGTGTGTTTTGAGAATAAACCAATCAGAGTCTCATCTCTCATTCACTTTAAGAGTCATTTGCGTCGTGCCATAGCGCATTCGCTATTTACATGGCGGACTTTGTAAGTGGAATAACTGAGCGATTCACTAGCGAGAAAACAGTTAAACAGAGCATCTGCAGTGTGAAAATGAGAGAATGAGCCTCCTCATTCTTTACTTTCACTCTCTTCCATGGATAAGGAAAGGTGTTGTACGCACAGACATCCATTAGCCTACATAATTAATTTAGTTTAAGCGCAAAGATTTGTTTCAAAACTATTTCTAAATTCAGTTCTAATTTCCAGCAAATGAATAAATGAACAGTAATAATGAAGTGTGCTCAAAAAACTAAGTTATATCCAAACACACATGCTATGCCCCATATGGTCTAAAAGCTGACAGGTGGACAAATCTAAGCGTGTTTTTAATAAAACAAATATAAATATGCATATAATAAATAATACTGCTAATAATAATAATAACATTATACAAAAGCAATTTGTCATGAATAAATTAAAAAAGCCCCGCGAAATGAAGGCATAAAGGCAGTAGCTTTTATATTTATGTAGGCTAGAAAGTAATAATTTTTGCATTATTTTAATCCTTTAATTCTTTTTTTATTTGTAAAGATATTTGCGTATTGCTCTACATCCTGTGTGTATTAAGCAATGTTTAGGCGAGGCGCACATCTAACGCGCTCTGCGCTGGACTTTAGACCTTCTCTTAGCTGGTCTATTAAACAGTCTATTCTAGTTTCTCAAAATAGCAACGCGCCAGCAATGGGCCTCAACACACCTCCTTTTTTAGACCAGAACGCCTATGGGCACACATATGAGCGCGAATGCATTTGCTATTTAAACAGCGTGGTGAAAAACGTCAAAATGACTCTTGCGTCGAGCTGAAACTAGCAAACAACAATTGCGTCGCGCCGCATTGCGCCGGGTGTATTAAAGGGCTCATGGTATCAGTTGTCGTGAACTATGCCATTACACGAGAAGAAATGATTGAATCTTGTGTTACGACATCCATTTGTCGTTTATGAGTCCCCACAACACCCTTCATCAAGGAAATTGTGCTGAAATCATGTGATCTGACCGGGGCTTTATAACTAGCCAATTAAGTGAGCATACTTTCGTTCTGCCCAATTAGAATTGCACAACTGAACTACGCCCACAATAAAAAAAAAAAAAAGAAAACAAACAGGAAAGCGCTGACAAGTGGGAATATGGCGTCTGCTGCTTCAGAAGCATTAATAGACTAATATTAATATCAAAGAAAAACAGCACGTCGGTAATATGGGAATATTTTGGTTTCAAAGTCACAGACACCGAACAAAAACAGGTCATTTTTAAGAGCTGTCGCTGAATTGTTGCCACAGTTTACAGATTATTGAGCTGAAGCTTGAATTAAATTAAAATCAGCTTGAATGAAATCGTATATCAAATCGCAATATCTGTCAAAAAAAAAATTGCAATTGGGTATTTTCCCCACATCGCACAGCCCTAGTACTGACCAAATGGGGAATTAATAATTTTCGCAAAACAATTGCATACAAGTCAATGCAAACATGAGAACAGAGGTGAATTACGTGACAGAATACGCAATGCATTTGCTGTGAATGTGCAGAATTTCGCCTCATTTGCATCCTCTGTGTTTGGTATAAAAAAAAAAAAGTGTGGGTTTGAAAATACCTGTGTTGGTGTGGACTAGCTCATTAGAAGAGCTCTGTGATTAACATGTGCTCTGACTGACACATCCCTAGTGTGCATCGCTCCCTAGTCCCATATCCTTCATTGCTCTCTACCTGAAACCTTTATTTCGCTTCAGAACATTCATTCATTGATTTACACAACATCATTGCCTACATTATCTTACTAGAGAAGCATTGAAAATCATGGCGGAATATCCTGTTGAGTCCACTTTGCAGGGCACTTATCATCAAATTAAAACAAACGTCTGAAGTGAAAAGAGAAAACATGAAATAAGCAGTGTGGTTGGGTGCGATGAGCAGGATTGAGAAACTCTGCTTTAGACCAACATAAATGGTATTTTCCTTCTGTGGTTTGGTTGTCTGTAGGCAACAGATGCAATCACAGTCACACAGAAGCTGGAGTCTGTCGATCTCTCAGCTGAATCTGAAGAGCATGATGGCACTAATGAAGAGCAGCATGAGGAAGAAGAAGAGGAAATCAACAGTGATGATGATGATGAGGAGGAGGATGAGGAGGATGATGGTGGAGGTTGGATTACTCCTAGCAACATTAAGCAGGTCCAGATGGATGCTGGTGTGCGGGGACCTTCAGCAGACGTCAAAGTGGGCTGCGTGACCACTGACTTTGCCATGCAGGTAATTGTTGAAGTTGATTGGGCAAACTGAAAATAATCTATTACAACACACAATTTGGGGCGTCACAATGGCGCACAGTGGGTAGCACGATCGCCTCACAGCAAAAAGGTCGCTGGTTCGAGCCTCGGCTGGATCAGTTGGCATTTCTCTGTGGAGTTTGCATGTTCTCCCCGTGTTCGTTTGGTTTCCTCCGGGTGCTTCAGTTTGCCCCATAGTCCAGACATGCACTGTAGGTGAATTGGGTAAGCAAAATTGGCCGTAGTGTATGTGTGTATGGATGTTTCCTAGTGATAGGTTGCAGCTAGAAGGGCATGCGCTGCATAAAACATATGCTGGATAAGTTGGCGGTTCATTCCTCTGTGGCGACCCCAGATCAATAAAGGGACTAAGCTGAAAAGAAAATGAATGAATCATAATTTAAATAATTTTTATAATCTTATTACTATATTAATGCCTTTTATTGGCTGAGGCAAACAAAGCCTATAAATAGGAACACTTTGAACTTGTGGGGGAAACCGGAGCACCTGGAGGAAACCCACGCGCACACGAGGAGAACATGCAAACTCCTCACAGAAATGCCAACTTGCCCAGCCGGGGCTTGAGCCAGTGACCTTCTTGCTGTGAGGCGATTGTGCTAACCACTGCGCCACCGTGCTGCCCCCTCATTATAACGATGTATGCTAATTAATCATACATCGTTTGAGCAAATGTGTTAAATTTGTTGTTGTTGAAGCCACAAAAACCCCAATATTGATTGAATATTGATGACAATTTTTGTTTTCCTCACAGAATGTTCTGATTCAGATTGGACTGAATGTGCTGTCTGTAAATGGCATGCTCATTAAAAACACAAGGAGTTATATTCTGCGCTGTCATGCATGCTTTAAGTAAGTAATGGATTCACTTAGAGAAATTTACTTTGGAGCAGCGGAAACTACACGTACAGTATTCCTATTAATGTGATTATTTTATTTTCCAGGACTACAACAAACATGAACAAAAGTTTCTGTCCGAATTGTGGAAACAACACTTTGAAGAAGATTGCAGTCACCCTTGATGAAGACGGCAACATGCAGATGCATTTCTCCAGGAACCCCAAAGTGCTGAATCCAAAGGGGAAGAGAGTGAGTGGTGCTTTCTTTGTTCTTACAATAAACTTAGTGCTGTTTGTCAGCTATATGCATCAGAAGTCAAGTTCATTTGTTAATGTTATTCATCAGAAACCATCACTGACTTGTTGTCTTTTTTCACCCTTTTTCAACTTTAAATCGTTAAATTTTAAGGGTTTGTTGTGGAGTTATGGCATCTGTAAAATACATTGTGTTTGAAAATATTGTAGTTTTATTTAGGACTGCTAGTAGCCTGTTTACCTTTAGCTAGGAATTAAATATAAAATTCGATTTGTACATATCTGTGTGCTTTCCCCCCCTTAACAATGTACTTATTTTCCGTAATATAAAGGTAGAGGTTAGAAATGCATTGATATGGAAATTTGGGCCAGCATTGATAACTGATAGCACTTTACTTTAGGCCGGTAGTCGATATATATGCCAAATATAAAGAGAAACTTTTCTGAGCATGATTACAAAAAGAAGCAAACACAACAGATTTTATTTTAAAACCCCTTCAGAAAATGTGATCTGATCTCTGAACTTATTTTGGTGAAATGGTTTCAAGGTACTGGAAATATTCCTCAGAGATTTTGCTCCATATTGACATGATAGCATCACGCAGTTGCTGCAGATTTGTCGGCTGCACATCCATGATGCCAATCTCACGTTTCACCACATCCCAAATGTGCTCTATTGGATAGAGATCTGCTGACTGTGGAGGCCATTTGAACACAGTGAACTCATTGTCATGTTTAGGAAACCAGTCTGAGATGATTCACGCTTTGCGACATGGCGCATTATCCTGCTGGAAGTAGCCATCAGAAGATGGGTACACTGTGGTCATAAAGGGATGGACATGGTCAGCAACAATACTCAGGTAGGCTGTGGCTTTGACACGATGCTCAATTGGTCTTAATGGGCCCAAAGTGTGCCAAGAAAATATCCACCACACCATTACACCACCACCACTAGCCTGAACCGTTGATACAAGGCAGGATGGATCCATGCTTTCATGTTGTGGACGCCAAATTTTGATCTACCATCTGCATGTCGTAGCAGAAATCGAGACTCATCAGACCAGGCAACGTTTTTCCAATCTTCTATTGTCCAATTTTGGTGAGCCTGTGTGAATTGTAGCCTCAGTTTCCTGTTCTTAGCTGACAGCAGTGGCACCCGGTGTGGTCTTCTGCTACTGTAGCCCATCTGCCTCAAGGTTTGGTGTGTTGTGTGTTCAGAGATGCTCTTCTGCATACCTCGGTTGAAACGAGTGGTTATTTGAGTTACTGTTGCCTTTCTATCAGCTGGAACCAGTCTGGCCATTCTCCTCTGACCTCTGGTATCAACAAGGCATTTGCGCCCACAGAACTGCCGCTCACTGGATATTTTCTCTTTTTTTGGACCATTCTCTGTAAACCCTAGAGATGGTTATGCATGAAAATCCCAGTAGATCAGCAGTTTCTGAAATACTCAGACCAGCCCGTCTGGCACCAACAACCATGCCATGTTCAAAGTCACTTAAATCACCTTTCTTCCCCATTCTGATGCTCGGTTTGAACTGCAGCAGATCGTCTTGACCATGTCTACATGCATAAATGCACTGAGTTGCTGCCATGTGATTGGCTATTTAGAAATTCGCGTTAGTTGCAGCTAATAAAGTGCCCGGTTAGTGTATATAAATCCAGTGGCTCAAATGGAGAGTATTGTGCTAAAATAGTCTTCAGTGATTTCAAAGGAAAGCAAAAAAAGATATAATCTGTACTTTGAATGGATTAAAGTACCTCAAATGTGTAAAAATACAAAATTGCTAAATATAAGTAAATGTGAATTATGTGCACTCTTGCAGTACTCTTTGCCTATGCCACAAGGAGGAAAACATGGCAACAACCCACACCTGGTGGAAGATCAGCGTTTCCCTCAGCAGAGAATGTCTAGAAAGGCTCGTCAGAAGACTAATGTGTTGGATCCTGATTACCTGGCCAGCAGCTCTCCGTTCTCCGAGCACGACGTCTACAGCAAATCAGCCAGCTTACAACTGCGGGACGGCCAGACCGGAGGAGGACGACGACGCACAAATCCAAACGCCGCTCGCAAGAAGTTTGTGAAGAAGTGATTGTTGATCTCACGCTACCTGCAGGATCTGGACTGGAAGCCTGAAACGTTAAACCAAAATGTTTTATGGGGATTGTTCTGAATAATCCGTTTCACCTTTCTCTTGTGAATTACAGAATATTTTCTCAAATCTAATTTCTGCCCTCATACCAGTTACGACTATATGGAAACTCTATTTTTGTGCTAACTGTTCATGCTTCAGTATAATAATGAATATCAAAAACAAAAATCCTAATATTTTCATCCAGTTTTACTAAACATTTTCCTCCCATGAAACAAATAAAGTGCAACACAAGAGCATTTATAGGCCCCAAAAGGTTTTGGTGTGCATTAGATGAGCTGCATATACATACAAATGATCCACAAGCTTTCTATAGTTTTGTATAATGATGTTAAATTAGTCGCATGTGAGTTTATATTGCTATTTAAAGTAAAATGAGATTTATTAACTAATGCAGTGGTATTTAAATACCTTTTGGGACCTCTAACAGTCAATTCAATAAACATTTCTTCACATTTTACATATTAACATAATTTAATTACTTTATATATTACATTATTACCTTCCCCAAATAAAGTCTGCAGTAAAAATGCATCCCAAACTCTTTTTAAGTGTCTGAACATGGTTATTTGATTCATTTTTATGGATTCAATCTGAGGCCATATATAATTGCAGAATAAAAGAAAGTTTTGCGAACAAAAAATATTGAGCAAAAAAACAAATAACTGCAAATCTCCAAAAATCGCAAAGCGAAAATTAAGATTTTGGATATAAAAATAAAAACTTGCAAACAAAACAAGAACTGCAAATAAAAATCAAGCAGTACAAAAAAAAATAAAACTAAAATATTTGCAATAAAAAAAAAACGAAAATATTTGCAAAACATTTTTTATAGCATTGCCTTACGAAACCAGTCCAGTCAATTGCAATGCTCATTTTGATTTGCTTTTTAGTCAACCGTGAGTTTGTGATGCTGTTTTCAGTTTGCACTTCACATTTCTGAGCATTTCACTTTGTGGTCCTGATTTGACAAGAATGCGGGGTCAAGGAAACTTGGGCATTTACAGCAGGCCCGGACCTACTGGGCTGTAAGACCACCTCAGTGATACTGTGTCTCGAGGTGATGACGTCGCTAAAATGGAGGCTGTAAACACACTGCTTGATTTTTATTTGCAGTTATTTTTTGTTTGCAAATTTCATTTTTATTTCTCAAAACTTAATTTTCCCTTTGCAGTACTTTATTTTTGTTAGCAATATTTTTTTTTTCTCAAAAATAAATTTTCTGATTTTTGGAGATTTGCATTTATTTTAGCTCAATTTATTTTTTGTTTGCAAAATATTCTTTTATTTTGCTAGTATATATGGCCCCAGATTGACTCCATACCATTTTTCTTTCCCCAAATAAAGTCTGCAAAAAAAAAAAAAAGCATTCCAGAATCCTGTTTAAGTGTCTGAACATGGATTTTTTATCAATTTTTCCTTCCCCAAATAAAATCTGGAATAAAAATGCATCCCAAACCCTTTTTTAAGTGTCTGAACGTGGTTACTTGATTCATTTTTATGGAGTCAATCTGGGGCCATATATACTTGCAAAATAAAAGAAAGTTTTGCAAATAAAAAATAAAATATTGAGCAAAAATAAATAAATAAATGCAAATCTCCAAAATTTGCAAAGTAAAAAAATAAGTTTTGAGAAATAAAAATAAAATTTTGCAAACAAAACAAGAACTGCAAATGAAAATCAAGCAGTGCAAAAAAAAACCTAAAATATTTACCAAAAAAAAACGATATATATTTGCAAAACTTTTTAATAGCATTGCCTTTACGAAACCAGCCCAGTCAATTGCAATGCTCATTTTGATTTGCTTTTTAGTCAACCGTGAGTTTGTGATGTTGTTTTCAGTTTGCACTTCACATTTCTGAGCATTTCACTTTGTGGTCCTGATTTGACAAGAATGCGGGGTCAAGGAAACTTGGGCATTTACAGCAGGCCCGGACCTACTGGGCTGTAAGACCACCTCAGTGATACTGTGTCTCGAGGTGATGACATCGCTAAAATGGAGGCCGCGAACACACTGCTTGATTTTTATTCCAGTTATTTTTTTGTTAGCAAATTTCATTTTTATTTCTCAAAACTTAATTTTCTCTTTGCAGTTCTTTATTTTTGTTAGCAACTTTTTTTTTTTTTCTCAAAAATAAATTTTCTGATTTTTGGAGATTTGCATTTATTTATTTATTTTGCAAGTATATATGGCCCCAGATCGACTCCATACCATTTTTCCTTCCCCAAATAAAGTCTGCAATAAAAATGCATCCCAAACCCATTTTAAATGTCTGAACATTGTTATTAGATTCATTTTCTTTCCTCATATAAAGTCTGTAACAAAAATGCATCCCAAACCCTGCTGTAAGTGTATGAACATGGTTATTTGATTCATTTTTTCCTTCCCCAAATAAAGTCTGAAATAAAAATGCATCCTTAACCCTTTTTAAGTGTCTGAACATGGTTATTTGGTTAATTTAATGATAATCTTCTTTGTTGACTCTTAATTTGACAACATCTCTTCAACATCAGGCAACTCATCTGTTAAGTTTTGTGCAACAAAAGTCATTTCCGGCTCTGTGTTTGTGCTGTTTTGCTCTGTATGAACTGCTTCAGCAGGAACATCATCTTTCACAGATACAGGCTCTTTCTGCTCAGAAACAAAGGGCTTTTCTTCGTGAGGTGAAACATGTTTGTCTATAGATATGGGATCTGATTCGGATGTCATCAGGCTGTTCAGATCAGTGCAAAGATCCAGGACTGGAGTCACAGGCTCTTTTTGGGGCAGAACAAACTCCAACGGCTCCAGAACAGTGTTCACATTGATGCAGCCCAGACTGCCGTACTTTGAAACCTGGGTTGGAGGGACGCCTGTAGTACAAACGCAAGATAAACGTTAAATCAACATTAATGTATATCACAAGATTTTTTCTTTATAACATCCAAAAACCACCAGAACAATGTCTTATGAACATTTATTTAAAAAAATAAATTAAAATAAATAAATAAATAAATAAATATATATATATATATATATATATATATATATATATATATATATATATATATATATATATATATATTCAACATTTCTGTCTGATTCTCGAATCTGATTATCTGATAGCGTGCGATATTCTGCAATAACAACACTCGAACAGCCTTCTCACCCTTCTGTTTTACTTCACCCACATATTGAGACAGCAGATCAATAAACTGACAAATATTGCAGCTGTTGGACGACAATGTACTTTCAAACTACAGCTGATCAAATCATTATAAAACAGGTAAGTGACTTTCTAAGTCGATCTCTCTCTTTTGTATGTTGTAGTGCTGTATTTACACCAGGGGTGCTCAACCCTGTTCCTGGCGATCGACCTTCCAGCTGATTTCAGCTCCAACCCTGATCAAACACACCTGAACCAATTATTTAGAACGTGAGGAGCACTTGATAATTACAGGCAGGTGTGTTTGATAAGGGCTGCAACTGAAAACTGCAGGAAGGTCTATTGCCAGGAATAGGGTTGAGCCCCCCTGATTTACACCATAGTCTGGTAGTGTCTGCTTTGGCTTTTTTGGGGTTAATGTGATATCCTGATTGCAAGAGAAATACTGGGAAATGTCTCTAAACTGATGGCATTTCATGCTGTTCAGCCTTATAATCTTATAATGCAAGCAAAATCACCTGTTTTGTCATCACTTTAGACCAGGGGTGTCCAAACTCGGTCCTGGAGGGCCGGTGTCCTGCTGAGTTTAGTTCCAACTTGCTTCAACACACCTGCCAGGACCTTTCTAGTATATCTAGTAAGAGCTTGATTATCTGTTTCAGGTGTGTTTGATTAGGGTTGGAGCTAAACTCTCCAGGGGCCTGTTTCAGTAAGGAGGTTCAACCAACTCGGAGTTTAAAATTGAACTCTGAGTTGATTTACCGAGAGATTAAAAACTGAGAGTTTTCGGTTTCAGAATAGCTGATCTGGGTTGGGTCAATCAACTTTGAGTAGACCAACTCAGAGTTAAGCCGCGGTCACACTGGACTTTTCCCTCCATAGACTTCCATTCATACGCACGCAAATGCGTCATACCGGAAACGCAGGGTCATGCGTCGAGTTTCGCATTTCGCTGCGGTGCAAAGTTCAAGCTTGGTGAACTCTGACATGCGAAATCGCATCACTTGACTGCATGAGACCAATCCAGGATCAAAACATAACCTCTCTGAACAGAGATTTAAAACATGGAGCAATCGCTCGCTTTTTTTAATGTCTAATCATCTTGTTTAATCCCGTCCCTTTTCGCAGCGCCGTGCGACAGAATTTCGCAAGCTCAAACTTTAGTGTGACCGCGGCTTTAAGTGTGCACGCCGCGACTATAAAAAGGCATTATCAATGGAGCGCAGACATTACGAGTTCTCCAGCTGAACATGATGTGCTCATGCAAAGTTATAGCAAATATGACCATATATTTAAAAAAGCAACACCACTGCATCGGCTAAACAGAGACAGTTAGCATGGGAAAACATAGCTGCTCAAGTTAATGCGTAAGTTTACATTTAAAAGTATTTAAATATTTAAGTATATTTTAAAAAGTAATGTAATGTGTGACGTTTATTAAATTTTCACTTGAGTTTTCAGATGTAATTGCATTAAATTACATAAAATAGGCTACTGCATAGTTTCTACAACAAATTTGACAAAACAAGACTGCATATAACCTTAGCTTAATGTTCAGTGGAAAGTTTAACTTAAGGTTCTTACACACGTTGATCAGTTTTAATAGATTTAAAAGTGCACTTGTGTGTCTGCCTTTTTTATTGATCAACTGGTAGAGGTTGATATGACATTTAGAATGTAAGCAATACTAAAAAACTGTTTTTAGAACGAGTAATAATCCCATTAATCTAGTTAGTACATGTCCCTGTGGAAGGAATTTAATTAATTATTAAAAAGGACAACCATTCTCGTACATAACTTTGTTGTTTGTGTGACTGAAATGTAGGCAATAGCTATGTTTCCATCCAAAAATGCGAATTAAATTTATGTGCAAAACTGGAATACTGCATAAAAGATATGTGAATAAAGCAGCGTTTCCATCCAACGAATCAAAGAGAACAAAGTCGTCACTTCCTGATTAACTGCCAAATATCAACAGTAAAAACTGAATTTACTGCGGTAGAAGAAGCTGCGTGAATCTGTTCTTTATTTAATAAATGACTTGCGCCTCAGAAGACAATGCCGACACACAATAGGTAGGTGGAAACGTAAGGCTAAGGCGAGAAATGCCGTTTCGTCTTCGTAAAAAATGGGGGGAGACCGACAGAAACTCTGAGTTTAGAGAATAAAACCTGCTCCTCACCAGGTTAGGTTCACAGAGTAAGCTACCACGGTAACTGACTCTGACTAAAAGTTACCTCTCTTTCAGAAACAGGCTTGACTTACCCTGCTTTCTGGAGTTTGAAAAACCTGCCATTTTGAAACGGAAAACCCAGAGTTTCTCTCATTTCAGGGTTAAAATACTCTGAGTTTTCAATTAACCTCCTTTCTGAAACGTGGCCCAGGACACCAGCCCTCGAGGACCGAGTTTGGACACCCCTGCCTTAGACATTACGCTAAAGAATCATTCAAATACTAGCTCTAAAGTGACGTCTGTGAATTAGCAACGGTTTTTGCTGTTCTGACGTCAGCTGCAGATGTGAATTTGAATTTATAATTTACAAGTCCCTTGAGATGAACCACATAAATCAAACAGAGTATTTCACATCATAACAAACATACGACTAACAAAACAAACAAAAAAGTAGCACACTTCACCTGAAACACTTCCTACAGTCTAAAGCCTAAGTAAACAAAAACATAAAATCAAAACTACAAACAATTTGATATACAAATAAATAATAAACATCGACAGATGTGAATGAATGGCAGAAGTAGT
The DNA here is from genome assembly GCA_903798195.1 of Danio kyathit. Taxonomy (NCBI): domain Eukaryota; kingdom Metazoa; phylum Chordata; class Actinopteri; order Cypriniformes; family Danionidae; genus Danio; species Danio kyathit. The sequence goes on along the minus strand of LR812536.1, from coordinate 10,232,817 downwards.
TCACTGCTATGAGTGTGATATTTCGTTTATACAACAGTTTGGCGGCATAATTGTGTGTATAAAAAAAGAATATCAAACACGGAGAGTCTAAAAACCCTTTTGTATTAGGAACTACTTTCTTCCGCCATTCATTCACATCTGCAGCTGATGTCAAAACAGCAGAAGCCGTTACTAATTCACCAACGTCACTTTAGAGCTAGCGTTTTAATTATTCTCTAGCGGTAATGTGTAAAGTGAAGACCAAACAGGTGATTTTGCTCACATTTTAAGATTAAGAGGCTGAACTTGACATGAAATACACTCCGCCTACAGAGATATCTTCTTACAGTGTTACAGTCAGTATTTCTCTGTTGCAATCGGGATTCGGGACTGCTGTCGTGTTTGTGATAAGGAGGAGGTGTTCGGGGGTGAGATCTCTGAATAACACTGTTGAGAACCGGGATAGGAAAGTAACTGTATTAAAATAGGCACTGTCCTTATAAATAAACTGCATAGTTGCAATCTATAGAAAAGACAGCTGCAATATTTGTCAAACTGTAAAGTGTCCTCTTGTCGCTGTATGTGGGCTGAGTAATACAGAAGAGTGAGGAGGCTGTACAATTGCTGTTATTGCAGAATATTGCACGGCTATCAGCCAATCAGATTCAAGAACCAGACAGAACTGTTGTATTATAGGTGGGCATAGATTCTTTTTTTTTTAATGAAAGTAACTTAAAGTAAGTCTTTGAGAACTCCAAAATGCATCACAAACTGCTTACAAAACTGTTCTACTATGATAATTGGTGATGATAATAAATGATGTTCAATAAGATGTACTTGTGTTTACTAAGTGTTTATTCAGTTAAACATGAATGTTGAACTGTAGGCCTACATAAGCTCGAAACAGTGATTTTTGATTACCTTAATCCAACTAAAGTCAAAACTGAACTAAACAAAAATGGAATTAAGACATGTGGAGTATGCAGATATTAGTGGCATTATTGAAGTAAACACCGCGATCAAACTATTGCCGGCATGTAGGGCTTTGCCATATTTTCCGAAAAGATCCGCACACGCGGCTGTCAGTAAAGGACTGCACCCGCACACACACATTGTGAAATGTGGAAGTTTTTTTCTTTCCATTTGGCGTGCGTTAATAAATTTTATAACACTCTCACCAGTCCTTACTCCTTATTTGCGTCTAATACCCCAGTTTGTCACAGGGGCATGAATGAAATGTTTGTGAGTTAAAGTAAACTGCTGAACTGCAGATAAAGTCACCCAAAATTACAGGAAACTCTTACATGAAAGCACTTCACGTAAACACCTTAATTATATTTTTGTCTATTAAGGCAAATAACTAGACTACAGATGTCCATGTAAGCGTAGTCAGTAGTGTCTTCGAAGAAAGTGAAAGATCCAGAAGGGCATCCTGCTGATTTGATTCAGAAGGGCACTTTTTTTGTCAGATGGCTCACCAGCCAGGTATATATCCGTACTAAAATATCTGAGCTAAAATTTGCACAATTCCCCTACAAAATCATCACAATAAATCTAAATTAATGAATTTCAAATAGAGCTACTGAAGTCATCTGGGGAAATTGTATTTATATCGCAATGTTGCAGTAAAATAAAATATCGCAATGTCAGATTTTCTCAATATCGTGCAGCCCTTGTAGTATGTGATTTTGGACTCAGCCTACAGCTTTGTTTGTTGTGAATACGCACCCTCTAGTGGCTAAAATTAAATACTGTGCCTTTAAATGGTGTTAGCTAACAATTGATTTTTATCAAGGACATTTACCTAGTATGAGAGCGAGCTGGGTTGGAGGGAAGAGAACTTGTAAACATCGGTTTAAGAAAGGCACCATATCCTCAGCAAATGCACTGCAGAATTGAACAAACAGCTCCCGTTCACGGCTGCTGAAGGCGGATTCTTCAGCTCGATGGAAAACCAGGATCAGCTTGGTCACCTGATACAAAAAAAAACAACCCTGTTACAAAAACATTTCAACAGATTCTGTCTGACCCTGCTTATTATTTATGCAAATAATCACCTTAATAAGGGCTTCCTCGATGCATCTGCTGACTTCCTGCGCGAGTCCAATAGGACAGCACAGTCTCAAGTCATTAAAGGCTGTCAGGACATTATTAAGGAAGCAGGCCAGCGGAGGGAAGTCCAGCAGGGCCATGGGGGGCTGCAATGTGCCCGGCTGCGTGCTGGGGATGGCCGGCGGGATGGTGCTTCCAAGAATCGACGGGAGAGAAATCAGCGTATACAAGTTCATATCCTCCTGGAACTTGTCCACCGCTTCCTGAATAGCCTTCCGGAAAGTATCTATGGCAACCTGCTGAAATATAGGAGCGAGTTGGCCACGGAAATCAGCACCAACCCGGCTAAAGGACAGGCCGAAGTACATGCACTGACCGAGCAGAGAGTCCAAACGGCTTCCCACCCCACGCTGGAGGTCCCGATTGAGGGTCTCCAGAAATTGCGCCACCTGCTGCACCACCCAACCGTGAAAGATTGCGCTCTCATTCAACGCCTGACCATCAGGGGGCAGCAGAGGATCCTCGTCGGAGAAGATGGCGCGATACTGGGTTATGATGTCGAAGAGATGCACGCGGCAGGTTTCGATGGTTTTGGTAATGTGGAAATACGGGTCTTCGTCTGGGATGGCGGTGAGAATTGATCGGAGCCAACTTCCGCGAGCTTGCAGGAACTTGACGCGCAGCTCGGCTTCGGTGAAAACGTCCATTCTTCGCAAGTAGCCAATCACACGCAGGCAGATTGGAAGCTGCGAGTTGCTGCGCAGTTGTTGAAGAAGTTGGTTGAGCATGAGCTGAGCGGACAGTCTGACCTCGTGCACAATTCCCTAAGACAACGAAAACAGGAAAAGCTAAGTCAAATATTTATGATGTTTAAAAGTTATTATTTTCCTTTAACTGTGAGCAATTCCATGCAAAACGTGTGTGTAAAAAGAAAATTATATATATAGATCACATAACTAAAGCCTGGTTTATACTTCTGCGTCAAGTGATCAGCGTGACCCACAGCTCATGCAACGCGCGTAGCTGTGCATTCATACTTCTGCGCGCTGTTTCTGTTGCTTTGCAATAACACTTCTGAAAAGTTAGGTGGCAGTGAGGTGTTTATGTTCCTCTGTGTCCAGTTTCTTCGCTGGTGTTTTGTTTTTTCTGAACGCTACCTTAATGTACAAGTGGCTCAAACTAGCTCTTTTTGAGGCGGGAACTGGGGACGTGCAACAACTTTAATCATAAGATAAACACAAAACAAAACTTTCCATCCGGAGCTCCTTCACAGGACTCCACACTTGTAAACACTCGCTCCATCGGGCTTGCGTGGCTCTCGGTGCTGCCCACACTCGTCAGCGCTACCAAGCCGACCAATCACAGAGCTTGCACTATACGTCGTTGTGACGTGTAGTTACATTTTTTGAGAGGTGCGCGTCAGCGACGCCGACGGCCACGACGAGGGCTATGCGTCCACGTGCCTGGTTTATACTTCTGCATCAAGTGATCGGCGTGACCCACGGTGCAAGCCTTGCGCGTAGCTGTGCATTTATACTTCTGCGAGCTGTTTCTGTTGCTCTGCAATAACACTTCTGAAACGTTAGGTGGCAGTGAGGTGTTTATGTTCCTCTGTGTTCCTCCGCTGGTGTTTTTTTTTTTTAACTCTTCCTTAATGTACAAGTGGCTCAAATGCGCTCATTTTGAGGCTGGAACCGGCGGACGTGCAACAACTTTAATCATAAGGTAAACACAAAACATCTCCATCCAGAGCTCCTTCACGGGACTCCACACTTGTAAACACTCGCTGCATCGGGCTCGCACAGCTCTCACCTCCGCCCACACTCGTCAGCGCTACCAAGCCAACCAATTACAGAGCTTGCGCTATGCGTTACATTTTTTGAGAGGTGTGCGTCAACGTCGCCAGCGGCCATGGCGAGAGCTATGTGTCCACGCGTAGGCTGCGCCGTAGCATACGAGTGCGCTTGACGCAAAAGTATAAATCAGCCTTAACTCGGTTAGTTCTCTTGTGTCCACAGAATAAAACTTTTCCTGTAATTTAGTCGACTCTTTATTCCACATGATAAATAAACTACTAGTCAGTCAACAATTTGAACTGTAAACATATTAAGTCCAGTTGAATTGAGTAGCCTAATATACTTTAACACTCCACCCTAAAAATAAAAAAATATATCATACATTGCTAATAAGAGTTTATCACTTTTACTTTCTCTTTCTTTCAGCATAGTACCTGCTTATTAATATTTTTAATTAATTAAAAAATATTTTTTTATAGGTATTAAATTTGAGGTGCTAGGCAGTAGCACTGAATAAATGAAGACATAAGGACAGATGAGTTGCAGAAAATAATAACAATTGTGCATCCTGGCTTTATTTATAACGTACATAGAGAGCATGTGGTCGTGACATGCAAATGAGAGAGCGGAAAAAGTATGAACAGCCGTGCACGCATTAAAAGCAATTTCATAAGCTTGCATATTGTCAGCGGCTTCGTCACATTATAGGACTACACAACATCATTATGTTATATACACAGTAGCCTAGGTAGGTCTACAATTACATCCCTGAAAGACGTCCGGAATGAAGCAGGTTGTCTACTTCGGTCATCTACCCCCAAAAAAACTTTGGATTTACGGATATTACAGGGGTCAGGGCGTGTTTTTGAGCTCTGAAAACACGGAAATTCGAAGTAAAATCTAAAATTGTGTATGGAAAGCATCGTCAGTGCACTGTGAATGTCATGAAATCAATATGAAAAATGTAACACAATCTAAAAGTAAAGGTTTTAAAGGTTTTATTTATCTATATATAAGATTTTATATATAATTTATTTAATTGAATTTAAAATACTGTAGTTAGACAACTTTATTGGAAAAAATGATTCTGAATAAACAGAAGCACAGTGTAGCGGACTTTGTGATTATGCTTGGTCTTTCTTTGGTGCAGTTAAAACCAACGCAAATCGCAATTTTGATCAGATAAATCGCAATTAGATTTTTTCCCCAAATCGTGCAGCCTTAGTTTATTCCATCTTCAATTACCGATGCACAGCAATATCATATGTACCTGAATGACAGGAAGAGAGGAATGCTTCTTCTCCAGTCTCTTGACATACGCGGCCAGCTCCAGTGCCTCTTCATAATAGCCGTTACGAACACACGTGTCCATCAGCTGAGGAATCTCTAGAATCTCCAAGATCTCAGTGTGTCGATTCAGTGTCAGGCTATTCATACGCCTGCTGACGCTGATCTCATCGGCCTCCTTAATAAAGCCTCTGCAAACAAATGAGACAGAAAACATTCAATACCGCACATAAACAGTTGAAACCAGAAGTTTACATACACTGTATAAAAAGGCACATAACCATTTTTAAAAAAGTCAGATGTTAATGTGACTAAACTTTTTCTCTTTTAGGTAAGTTAGGATTATCACATTTGTTTCTGTTATGCTTAATAGCAGAATAATGAGAGAGATTTTTTTTGAGAAATTGTTATAACTTTTCTTGAAAGTCAAGTTTAAATACAATAAGATTATTATGCCTCTCAAAAAGCTCAGATGATGGCGTCAAGGTTTTGGAAGTTTCTGATTGGCTAATTGACAACATTTGAGTTAATTGGAGGCACAACTGTAGAATAGTATTTAAGGAAAACCTCAAACACACTGCTTCCTTGTGTGACAACATGGGAAAATCAACAAGCCAGAATCAACAAAAAAGCCAGATTACAATTTGCTAAATTACACTGGGAAAAAGAATAATTTTTGGAGACATGTCCTGTGGTCTGATGGAACTAAGATTGAACTGTTTAGCCATAATGACCAGTGTTACACGTTTGGATGACAAAGGGGAAAGCTTACAAGCTTAGGAACACCATCCCAACTGTGAAGTATGGGGGCAGCAGCATCATGTTGTGGGGCTTTTTTGCTGCAGGAGGGACTGGTTCACTTCACAGCATAGATAGCATCATGAAGAAAGAACATTATGTAGAAATACTGAAGCAACATCTCAAGACATCAGCCAGGAAATTAAAACTTGGCCACAAATGGGTCTTCCAAACAGACCATGACCCTAAGCATACTGCCAAATTAGTTCAAATGTGCTTTAAGGACAACAGAGTGAATGTTTTGGAGTGGCCATCACAAAGCCCTGAACTCAATCCTATTGAAAATTTGTGGGCAGAGTTGAAAAAGCTTGCGCGAGCAAGACAACCTACAAATCTGACTCCATTACACCAATTCTGTCAGGAGGAATGGACCAAAATTCCTGCAAACTATTGTGAGAAGCTTGTGGAAGAATATCCAAAACATTTGACTAAAGTTATACAGTTTAAAAGCAAAGCTAAAAAAATACCAAGGAAATGTACGTAAACGTATGACTGTCTAGAAATTAATAAAAAAAATTCTCAAAAACAAAATTCATTATTCTGGCATTTAGCAAATGTAAATGATTTAGGTAATCCTAACGGACCTAAAACAGTAAACGTTTAGTATGATTTAACACCAGATTTTTTTTTAAAATGGTTATGTTCCTTTTTTTAGAGTGTATGTAAACTTCTGGTTTCAACTGTATGCTGCTACAGTTTTGAACATTATTCATTCTCTGCTAGATTTTGCATAACAGTTGTTAACATTTACACATTTATGTATATAGAAGCCTTCTTTATTATTTATCTCATAGTTTATACTTATGTTTACTTTTTCGCATGCCTATTTTGCTAAATAAGTATTTTACAGTTTTTAATATACATTAAACCTTGTTTGCACTCAGTGTGGACAGCAAAGTAACCCTCACAGCAATAAAAAAAACAGTAATTTTACTACGTATCATTCATATTATTTATTTAATGACCCATTAAATTGTATTTTATTAACATCTACCCATGCCTCAACCTCACAGTAATGTAAATATTTAATTATTGTTGTATGTACAGTGTCACAAAATAAAGCTATATTGATGTGAGCATCCGCAGCTGTATCCTTTCTAGACTTTACCCAATAACTATCATTTACAACATTGTTTACAGTCAATTAAACAGTGCTAATGCTGTTTGAAAGTCATACTTACATGCGATTTCAAATATATTCAAAGTAGCATGGTAAACAGACCGTGTCACAAGCTGTCACTGATTGAATGTGCGAATATAAACCAACTTTACCTCAATTATTTACCGTCAGTGAAAGAGAACACAAACCTGCATTTCTCGGTAAAGCTGGGCAGCTTGTGCAGCAGTTTGGAGAGGCAGTTCTCCACTGTGCTGAAGTCAGTGTAGATGTGTTGTGTGCAGTCTGCAGTCCTGATGAATGTCTTGTAGTTTGTGAAGGCCAGCTCTCGGGTCTGCTGCAGGATCTGCGCGCGCTCATCGGACAGGCGCTCGGGCTCGCGCGTCAACTCATCCACGCCGCACGCGCTGAGCTGCGACAGATACGCGGCGAAATCCGGATTTTCCCTCCAATTCTCGGGAAAACTATCTTTAAATATCGAAGCCAGGATACTCTCATCTTCCACGTCTACGGCAGCCATGATTAAAAGTGTTGATACGGAAGTCGTCAGAAAACTTTATTTAAACGGATTGACGTCACAGACGTGCGCCAGATCCAACCCACGTGGCGTACACACTGCGATAGCGGTTGTGTTTTTCAGATCTACGGTCGTCTGGAAATAAAATAGTTAATATTTTTCATAATGCGTCCGTTAACAGACGAAGAGACGAAAACGATGTTCGAGAAACTCTCTAAATAGTAAGTGACATGCTAAGATGTGGCTTGTTTATAGCAGGAATGTATTAGCCAGATTTTGTCCATGTGTCAAGCTTCAGTTCAACATTTGTTATCTTTTGTTTATTAAATTAATCAGTGTATTATTATAAGTGGTGTAATATTAGTCTCTTTTGGGTTTGTAGTTTTAATATTTGATGGGTATTGATATTTATTTTGCACTGTTTACACTTGTGATTTACATGAATTGATTCAGCATGGATTCAACAATTTTTCTTGTTTTGTTTATTAAATTAATCAGCGTTTTAGTAATTATTGTATGATTTTAAGTGGTGTAATATTAGTCACTCTTGGATTTTTATTTTTTAACATTTCATGGGTAATGCTAATTACCAATCACACTTGTGATTTACATGGATTGAGGTAACATGACGTTAAAGTTGGTCTTATATTCACACTTTCAGACTTTCTCCTTAAAGGTGCAGTATGTAAGTTTGACACCCAGTGGTTGAACTAGGTATTGCAGTCCTGAATCATAATAAAGGTACGCCGGGTTGCCAGTTTGAGGGATTTTAAACTGTGTTCTAAATAAAAGCAACGACACGCGATTGAGGGAATATTCTCCATATTAAAAGCAGTTTTGGTTCTAACCAACACCTCGAATTGATTTATTAGAAGCGGCTTCTATTTCTCACAGCTGAACAACAGAAACCGATGACAGATCACCTCAGGTAAGCCTCGTGTGCTTTATTCAGTGCTAAATGCTAACAATGCGAGTTTGAATGCATTTTACATGACGTGTATTACCATATACTGAAAGCAGAAAGTTCACTTCACCTTTAATGATGTTAAAGAGGGTTAACATGTATTAAATAGATTCTAAACCTTACCGTTTTGTGAGAGTGCATATTCTGTGCTTCTGAAAGGCTGTTTTTAAATTTCTGCCGTGTTTTGTGGTGCAAACAGCCAAATGGCTCATCACTCATAACAATCTCGTCACAGCGTGTTGTTAGGACACGCGATGTAACCTGCTCACGTTCCTAATATTTATGTCATTTGCTAATTAACGTCATGTGGAACTGAATCTGTCTCATTTTGACATCTGATACTTTCCACTACACTGTAGCATTTCGCTCATGGACGCATGCTTTCAGAGTCTTTCTGAATGAATGAATGAATGAAATATGCTGTTTTCCAACAAGGCAACCCGGGGTGCTGAATTATAATTGGTTAAACTGGCATGTGCATGTGAAAATTACCTAAACAAAGACATCGTTCCGGCACGGAAAAAAACATTTTCAAAGCAGAATATCTGACTTCAGCATTGTTTGTCAGTTAAACAAGTATGTTCACTTGGGATGTTTCTTAAATATCTGCAAACATATTATTGTAGTTTTATGCTTTAGAAGAGTCAAAAACTTACATACAGCACCTTTAATATAATTTCATTCATTCATTTTTGTTCAGCTTTGTCCCTTTATTAATCTGGGGTCGTCCCAGTGGAATGAACCACCAACTTATCCATTATATGTTTTACACAATGGATGCCCTTCTTGCTGCAACCCATCACTGGGAAACATCCACACACTCTCATTCACACACATACACTATGGGCAATTTAGCTTACCCAATTCACCTATAGCTCATGTGTTTGGACTGTGGGGGAAACCGGAGCACCCGGAGGAAACCCTCGCAAACACTGGGAGAACATGCAAACTCCACAAAGAAATGCCAACTGACTCAGCCGAGGCTCGAACCAGCGACTTTCTTGCTGTGGTGACAGCGCTACCCACTGCGCCATCTAATATAATTTCAGAAATGTATTATTTGAAAATATATTAATAGGGAAATCATATTAGTAGCCAATGACTATCAAAGCACATTGTTCATAGTAGGGCTGCGCGATTAATCAAAATCGAATTGCAGTCACAATTTGAAGCGTTGCAATTACAGGGTTTCTGCTGGGTCTTAAATTTTAAAAAGTCTTAAATTTACTGAAATACTGTGTTGTAGGTCTTAAATCTTTTTTAAACAGGTCCTAATTTTCCTTTGTTAATGTATTGCTACCCAATCTGGCCAAAACCCATACAATCACCAACAATCCATCTTAATAAAACTTTTAACTTTTTATTTAAAAAGGAAATCTTTAACTCATTATTTATCATATTGGATTAATTATTTTCCTTACAATAACATTTGTTTAAAAGTTCTCCATGTATTTACTTCTGGGACACCAACCTGGACGGATTGTTGTGCATAATTTAATTTAATATAGTTTTTAAAACTATAAAACATTTGTTCTTTTTTTTTTTTTTAAGAAAGTTTATGTTGGGAAAAAAGTGTGTGGATACAAGTAGAACTTGCTTGTTTTTACACAATATTTAAAATATTCAGCTAAGAAATAAAATCTAAAATATTTGTTATTGTTTGTTATTTATGTATTATTGTATTATTAAATGTATTAGATTATAAATTTGTTTTGATAGGTCAAATAAAAATCTTTTTCTGCGAAATGAAATCTATATGTATTATATAATTTCCCCCACCCAGAGCAAATGCATGACTGCTGTTTGTGTGTGATATTCTTACTAGCCAATTGAGTGAGCACACTTTTGTTCTGCCCAATCAGAATTGCGCAACCGAACTATGCAGAATGCCCACAATATAACAAACAAACAGAAAAGCGAGGACGGGTGGGAGGATGGCGTCTGCCGCTTCAGAAGCATTAATAGATGAATTCATATCAAAGAAAAACAGTCGATAATATGAGAATATTTTGGTTTCAAAGTCACAGACACCGAACAAAAACAGGTCATTTTTAAGAGCTGTCGCAGAATTGTTGCCAGAGCACGAGGAATTACAACAACCAGCACCTAAAAAAGTCTTGCTAAAAGTGAAAAGTATTGCCAGTGACACTTAGCCTAGTAGCCAGCATCAGCAAAGTACAATTTCAAAGTTGTTTTCAGCTGTTAGACCACGGGTGTCCAAACTATTTTAGTTCCAACCCCAATTAAACACACCTGAACCAGCTAATCAAGCTCTCTCTAGGTATACTAGAAACTTCCAGAGAGGTGTGTTGAAGGAAGTTGGAGCTAAACTATGCAGGACACCGGCCCTCCAGGACCGAGTTTGGACAGCCCTGTGTTAGACCATATGAAAAAACATCACAAAGGCACCAGGAGATAACTAATGCCATAACTCACTACTGTTTGCTCTAGAGAAAAATTTGTTTATTCTCTGAATATTTATAAACAAATTTGAAAAAGTTTTTTTTAACTACAGGGTTCGTACGGGTGCTGGAAATCCTGGAAAATGCTTGATTTTTAATATAGTGTTTTCAAGGTTAGAAAAGTGCTTGGATTTTGGACAAAGTGCTTGAACCTGCTTGAATTTGAAATTGCAGGACTCGAAATTATGACCGATTTGGTCGCATATGCGGCCGAAATTTTATCTATGCAAGCTTCAAGCAGAATGCACTTAACACCAAACGCATCGCTCAGGTATAGTTTAAAACAGTCGTCATGTCAACTTGCTGCAGTAAACAATGCCTGTCCCGCCTTAAAGCTCTACTGATTGGCCCACTGCTCTTGAACTGAACGCGAATGGATTGGTTAATATCAGCTGCCTGTCAATCACTCAGTTCAGACAACAGAGAGCTACAGCCGCGAACCGCGAATGTAAAGGTCTGGATACGAGAGAATGAAAATAACACTGTCAGATAACACTGTCAGATTTTGTTTTAGAGTTACAAATAATGGCACATCTGATCAGTGATAATGTGGTCAGTGTTAATCCAGCATTTTCACTTATCGAAGAGTGGATAAAAGACTTCCGGTGGGTTAAAGTCCGCTGTAAAAGTGACCATTCACTGTAAAGCATGAGGGACGGAGTTTGCAGGTAACTTAACAGCATGTCCCACACATTTTAAGCACGAGATGTTTTGTTTAATCCTTCATTTATTCGTCATGATGTTGTCAGTCATGAAACTGCAGCGCGTACACCATCACAAAAGGACCTGCGTTCACTAGGATTAAACTAATATTGCAACTCATGAAAAGACCGTTATTGCTGTTAAGATGACCTATGCAAATAATAAGTTATATGTCAATATCTACCTACCTACCCTGTTTGGCCAACTCCTGGATAACCTAGTTATTATTTTTGCACTATATTTTGTTCAGTGCAGTTTCATTTTTGCACTATTTTCATTGCAGATTTTTTCCTAAACTCAACAGTCTAAAGGGCACTCCCTTGCCAATTTAAATTATTGATCGTGTTATTCACGCCATGCTATGTGGGGGCTGCTCAAGATAAGCAGAAGGCTAAAATATTCAAATTTTACACAATAAACGTTAAAATGTTTATTAAAATTGTATTTATCTCTCTGGTGATTATTTGTCAATTATATATAAAGGTTATATAAAATTCCCAAACTACTTCCAGAGAGGTGATACATTTTGAACCATTAAACATGGTTTCCTTTAACCCCTTAACTGTCACCATTTGACAGGTGGGACATTTGCATACAGGTACAACAGTACCTTAGTCCTTACCTAAAGTAAAATTGACAATAATAAAAAGTAAAATTGATGAAAGCTCGGCATCATGGTGGCGCAGTGGGTAGCACGATTGCCTCACAGCAAAAAGGTCGCTGGTTCGAGTCTCGGCTGGGTCAATTGGCATTTCTGTGTGGAGTTTACATGTTCTCCCCGTGTTTGCGTGGGTTTCCTCTGGGTGCTCTGGTTTCCCCCACAGTCCAAAGACATGAATTGAATAAGCTAAATTGGCCGTAGTGTATGTGTGTGAATGCAGGAGTGTATGAGTGTTTCCCCAGTGTTGAGTTGCAGCTGGAAGGCCATCCGCTGCGTAAAACATATGCTGAATAAGTTGGCGGTTCATTCCGCTGTGGCTACTCCTGATTAACAAAGGGACTAAGCCGAAAAGAAAATGAATTAATTAATTGATGAAAGCTTACAAACTATAATTTCCATATTTGGTGACTGATTTATTTTTAAAACAGTTGACATAGAAACAGTTCATTAATTTGCAGTAAGATTATTCTCAGACTCATAAGGATTTAATTTGTTACATGAATATTGAATAGCATTGCACATGAAATATTATGAGCGACTGGTCTTGAAAGTTTGCTACTACACCCAAACAAAATCTGACTGTAAGCTCATTTTTGAGATATCAACTTTAGAAAGAAAGAGACCAAACTTAAAAAAAAATGCTTCATCCAATAACTGAACTATTTTCTATCTATGCTCTATTCTCCAAAGTATTCAACAATTTAAGTTGAAATGCCATATTGTGTTTTATTAAAATAGCACAATGGATTTAAATGTGGAAAAAGTACATGCAGCATATATAAATGCAGTTTACCGCGGTTGTTAGGTGCTGGAAAAGCATAAAAATGCACCTTGAAAGTGCTTGAAAAGTGCTGGAATTTGAAGTTGGAAAAGGTGTAAGAACCCTGTAACTAACACACACTGCATTTTAGCAGAATATTGAGCTGAAGCTTGTCTACAAAATTAAATCGCAAATCAAAATGAAATCGCAATATCAGGTAACAAAATTGCAATTAGATATTTTCCCCAAATCGCCATGTTCATAATCAGTTAATTAGTTCTAATTTGCATGCGATTTCAGACTGAATATGTCAAGTAGTAAACAGTATGGGGAGCATGTCACAAGTTGTCACTGTTCAAAAATGAACGAATGTGCAAATATAAAACCAATTTAATCTCAATTTTACATGCATGCATTGTACTATTATTATTATTATAACTCTTATTTGTATAATTGCTTCCTGTATAAGTATAATTCTTATCTCTTTAACTGCCCCACCATTGCATTTCTTAACTCCTAATGTCTCTAGTTAACACACTATGGCCCAGTTTCACAAACAGAGCTTAGCTTAAGCCAGGATTAGACCTTAGTTAAATTAGGCTATTTAAGCCACGTTTTTAAAAACAGCCTTAGAAAAATAGATTACTAGTGTGCACCTGTAGACAAAAAATGACACTGACATATTTTAAGACATCTCACTGCAAGTTATTTTCTGTTGAGACAGCTCAAACACGCAATTTAATCCATGACTAGCCTTAAACCTTGTTTGTGAAACCGGGGGTATGTGCGTCCCAATCGCATACCTATGCACTATTCTACGCCATTTTGTAGTATAAATAGTGTAAGTAGTGCGTTCACAATAAAAACTCTAAAACTAGTAAGTGCACTTAAATTACCCGGATGTTGCACTCATTGGACACTTCACGCACTCAACGACCGCAGCTTTGCTCACGTAGCGGAAGGGGCGGAGCTATCGGGCGCACATGTTGGATAACTTTATTTATTTTGGATTATGAAAGCGAAATTTTCCTACAAGAGTGATTATAGCGCCTTCTGATGGTGAATGCAGTTATACTCATGACAGGTATTATATGATACTTTGGTCATTTATTTAACTAATTTGGCAACCGTCAAACGTCATCAGGGAATCGGTTTCAATTTCCGCTTAGTAAAAAAAAAATTAGTCTTCTATTTGGGACGACGCTACATACATGTACTATGCCGTTGAGTGTGTAAGTACATAAGTACAGTGTATAGTGTGTCATTTGGGACGCAGCTACTCAATGCATTTTTTTTAACACATCCCATAATTTCTAAAATATCAGCCTCTACCAAATGGTAAATATGTCAGTTTATGGTAAAAGTACCAGCATTAATATATATACTATGAGAAATCTGAAAATATGTAGTGCAAGACCGGTTTATTTATAAAACATAATCAAAATAAAACATTTCTGAATACTAAATCAGCTTTATTTTTAGAAGTATGCCATGAAATATTTCAGATTCTCATTTAACACGGTAAAGCTAACTTTACAATAAAACTAAAATCAAGTCTAGTAGTGAAACAGGATTATGTTTGTTTGATTATTTTAGTAAACCATCAATGCTGTGTGTGTAAGCCAAATGAATTGTGTCCATTTTGTGTCCAGCATTGGGGAGAACATCAAGCTTCTTATCGATCGGCCGGATGGGACTTACTGTTTCAGACTTCATAATGATCGAGTATATTATATGAGGTAAGGTTGTCTGTCATCTTAGAAAATATATAGTATAATGTGATCAAGTTACAATAAACTTTTCCACTTGAAATGTTCTGTTCCTTTAAGTAGTGAATTGGCTTTTAACTAGACTACAAGTAATTAATATTTAGAGTAATTTAGTCAGTATGTAGAAGTAAACTTACATATAGTTGACCTCAAAGTGACAGAATAGAGCACAATACTTTTCTGGAAGTAAACAAAAAAAATCCAGAAATATTTTTTCATATGGATTAATAGATGGTTAATGTATTTTATAAGCCTTTGTTGGTCCAATTTGTTCAAATTAATTAGGGATGCACCGATCCTGATACTTGGATCGGATATTGGTTCCATACTGCATATTTTTGCTGGATCGGGTATCGGCCAGCTGGTATCGATCCAAATCAGATCTTGCGTGTGCGCTATATTCGGTGTAATTTATAAGCCAACAAAAGCCACGAAGGTAGTCTATTAAAAGGCACTAGAAAGTTGTCATGTAGGCTACTGTATCGCAAATGTTTTGAAGCCATTTTATAGTTAAATGTAAAGTACAGATGAATATACAAGTGCTTAAATTCATGTTCAGTTCAGCGCTTCCCGCCGCTGCACCTGTCAATCATTCTCCATTCATTCACTATTCAAACTGCGTGTCGCGTTCATGACAAGACGAAAAATTTTCTTAAAAAGCCAAATTGTTCCTGTTAATATAAGTAATCGGTGGAGAAATGCATTTAGTTTTGCATTAAATGGGTTCATTTTGACCTGCAACATGGAGATCATTGCTGTTTTTAAATCATGTTGCGCTGTGTCTGCTAGACCAGCAGATCGCATTACAACACTGGAGTAGAGAGGGTTATTACCTGCTCTTTACACACAAAGTAGGCCTACGTGAAACTTTAAATGAGAAAAGGCTCAATAATACATTGGACAGATCCTCAACGCACTGATTTCTCCAGTGTCCGCAGATACCGGGGGGCTGCACGCTGTGTCAGTGATGCAAGCGCTTCATTCAGGCACCGGCTGCACAGATGCGACATGCGCCGCTCCATAAGATTATTCTTACAATAATTTATGTTCTCTCATCCTTCCGACTGAGTTTATTCTTTCGAGGGGAATACATTAAGTGATGCGAATAGTTTGTAAAGTCTGGCTCATTGTGGTCAAAGTAGTTGATTAAATTAATAGGCTGAAAGTGAAACTGACGGCCCAGCGCATATGAATTGTCATTAACAGAAAATGATTTAGCCTAATATAGGCTACTCTTAAACTGAATATTTCACTGTCATTTTATTTATATTAATATTTTATTTAACATACCTGTTTGTCAGTTTGTGCGCTGAAGCATAGGCCTGTAAGTGGACCTTGTTTTGAACTTCACCTCAAATATTCTTGTTTATTTTGTGGATAACTCACCAACAAAAATACATTTAAATAACCAAATTTAACCAAATTTAAACAACCAACAAATTATACCAAACCAAATTCGTTTCAAAAAGATAATTTTTCAGACAAGAAATACATTTTCAGACATGCTTTTAGTTTTTCCGTCTCACTTGCGGCCTAGTTTAGGCGATGGATTATTAAGTAAAACTGGCCACAGACAGTTTAGTTTAGTCTGCTTCAAACCTGCAGGAGAATATCAGGCTTTGCTAAAAGGCTGGTTATTTTACCAGTGATTAGAGTCAATAGTGATAGCCGATTACAGATTTCAAAGAAAAATGTTAATATTAAATAGGAAACATAAGCTGCACACAACAGAGCATATCAATGTCATAATGAATGCTCAAATAATGTAGCCCATATTTTATAGCCAGCATCATGCTTAGTTAGATTGTGCCGTCTGTCATATACAGTAGGCCTATAGGTCTGTTATTTTTACTAAAGAAGATATATTATTTGAGTTTAGCACCAGAACTATAGACACTGTAATATGTTTAAAAATAAATAAATAAATAAAAAAGGCACAGTATCGGGATCGGATCTGTATCTGTCAATACTCAGAATTTTGTATCGAGATCGGATCGGTTTCAAAAAAATGGTATCGGTGCATCCCTAAAATTAATCTAAATAATTTTCAGATATACCATGTATAGTAGTTGAATTTGTATAGGAAAAACTACATTACCCATGATGCTGTATTGAAAATCCACCAATCAGAGAATTCCATCTTTAGCTACATCTTCTAATAGTAAAAAGAGCTGCAGATAATAAAATTCAAATAAGTTGCAAATGTGAATAAGTTATCTGTATTTTTTTTTCCATTTAAGTGAAAAAATCCTGAAGTTGGCAACAAATGTCTCCAGAGATAAACTGGTATCAGTTGGCACATGTTTCGGAAAATTCACGAAGACACAAAAGTTCCGCCTGCACATCACAGCTCTCGATTTCCTCGCACCATATGCTAAGGTACGGATTCAGTTTTGATCATGTATTTTTTACAGTAACCATAGCCGGTTTTGCATCCTAACATGAAACAAATCTTTTCAAAGTTTGCAAAAAAATTAAAATTACAAATTTGAATTATGGTGTACTCACACTAGGCTATTCAAACCGTGCCAGGGTGCTTTTGACCCCCATTTCCCAGTACGTTTGACAAGTGTGACTGCTCCGAATCGCGCTGTTCGGCCCTGGCCTGGTTGGAAAAGAAGCGGTATTGTGAGTGAAAAGTGCGCCTGAGCACGAAACTGAAGACGCAACGTCACGTTTAAGGGACTGCTTCATATGGATTCATTTATCATTCTTAATTTTCAATGAAAGCAAACTGTCGTAGTTTATTAAACATACAAACCCCTCGCTGCACGTCAGCTGCACCTTCAGCAAACCCCCTAATACCTGCAGCACCAGGACTTTAATAAACATTTTCGAGTGTCAATAGTGGTTGATTTGTTCAGCAAAAAATTTGTCTGTGTGATCGCATCCCAGATTATTTAATATAATACAAAACAATAGAACTAAAGCAATCTCGATTGTACGGAGTGAAATCGATTCTCTTACTAACTGAACCATTGCATCATTGATGACGTAGGCGTGCTCTGGCTCTGAAGGTAAAATTGCAGTGTGAGTGCGGACAACGGGGGAGGTGGGAGAATCGCGCCTGGGAACAGTTCAAGACAACCGTGCCTAGTGTGAGTACACCCTTAGGCCTCGTTTACATTAATATGTTTTAGTTTTAAAACGCACAAGTTTTGCTACGGTTATGCCATCCGTCCACACTACTGCGGAGTTTTCGAGCGCCGAAAACGGAGCGTTTTGAAACCGCTGAAGAGGCCGTTTTCATTCTAAAACGCTGCTGCTCTGTGTCAGTGTGGATGGGGGAAAACGGAGACATCTGAAAACGGAGGCGTGGCTGCAGACATTTGCCTTTCTGGTTGGGGCTTTTTCCTCAATATTAAGTAGCCTACACTCAGTTCAGTCCTGCATCCTCTCCTTGTAAGTTCAGACTTCCCAAGTTTGGTATGGAAAACAAACTCCAGAGGACACATCGGGTAAATCTTCAAAGGGAACAGTGTACTTTATAACATCATTCACTTACCCTGGCTACGCCGTTTCACTTTCTTAACAATGAAATGAAAACGCGATTTAAGGAACTGTCTATTTTCATTTTGATATTAGCAACTTAACAGACAGCAAAACTGAGGCCTCGTGTAGCTACATATTTATATGATCATCATCTTCACTATATGCATATTTATAACAAAACGAAGCCTATAACAGAACTGTCTCTTTTATTAAAAATACGAAACATACCTTCTCTTTTGCTAAATATCAATTTTAATAATCAATAATGGCCATTATAAAAGTATAACGTACAATAAGTTCATACATTATAGGAAATAAAGGCAAGCAATCAGTCAATATACAGAATTTACGTGGTACCATTAATTATTAACTTATCTTTGAGCTCAGCCAAAACACGTTACTTAAAAACAAGTAAAAGAAAGACCAAAATCAGGGAATATGTCGTTAGATATAGACAACAAGATGAATTAAATATCACGTTTAACAAATATAGTGGGATTGGATCCAGCGGTAGATCCTTGATGAACAGTTCGACAAGCACAGCTCTTATCTGGGTAGATATGCTGCAGCGCATGGCAGAGTGTGTGTGTGTGTGTGTGTGGTCACGTGATGTGCGTTTTCAGTGGTGTGGTGTAGACGCAGAGTTGTTCAGAAACGCTGGGTGAACGCTAGTATGGACGCGCATCGTTTTCATTCTAAAACGCTGTTTTAAAACTAAAACGTACTAGTGTAAACAGGGCCTTAGGCACATTTCTATTAGGTTGTTAGAGCAGCCGACTGTAGTATTGGTAACCTAGCAACCAACAGTAAACAAGGCAAGCATAATGGAGACAGCTGACAGGTCACGTGGGTGTAATAGTTGCGTTGAATGAGTTTATTCTGAGAAAAATCTCCCATGATTTGCATGAACCTTTTTTTTTTCACCTCAAGAATTAAGATGTTTTATTCAGAATTTGTCATTTCCGTCACTCGTTTCTCACATTATACTTGGTGATGGTGTTTTCCCTTTTAATTTAGGTTTAAAAAAAAAAAAAAAGAACTGAAAATTTTAATTTTCACCAAATATTGATCAAAATTCAAACATTGGTGTTTTGTCGTCTAAAAAAACAATATAAATATGTCAATGTAACAATGGAGCAACCAACTCCCATGCAGAGAGTCGCCGGTTCGATCTCAGCTCGGAGCGAGTTTGGGTGGTGTACCCATGTTTCTTATTTTATGCAAAAAATACTTTAAATAACATATTTACCTTAAAGTTAGCATGAACCAAAAACTGTTTTTTGACTATTTTTTTTTTGTGTTGTGATGCAGTTGAGTTGTGCTCAGATGAATTGTTTACCACAAAACTAGCAATGTGAGTTAACAAAGTCAATAGGGTTAGTTTTGATTTCATTTGAACTTTAAATTTGGAAAAAATGCCATCAGTAATTTACTGAATTAAACAGAAATGTAAAACTGAATTGTAAATACAGAGACATTTTGAAGTGGTCTCTTCATTTCTTTTCCATAGCTGTAAATTCATAAATATAGACCATGGGTGTCCAAACTCTGTCCTGGAGGGCCGGTGTCCTGCAGATTTTAGCTTCAACTTGCCTCAACACACCTGCAAGGATGTTTCTAGAAGCCTAGTAAGAGCTTGATTAGCTAGCCCAGGTGTGTCTGATTAAGGCTGGAACTAAACTTTGCAGGACACCGGCCCTCCAGGACCGAGTTTGGACACCCCTGATATAGACCATTTTGTGGGATGTAAACAAAAACAATGGTCCTACCGTATTTCCTGTTTTACATGTGTAATTTCCATAGCTTCCGAGAATCCAAAAAGAGCCACATATTGATAATGTTATGATAGCTGTTTTAACATTAAGTTATGATTGAATCGCCTCTTGTTACAGTTATGAGTTTAACAACAAGCAGGAAATGTTCATGGGATAATGACAAAACCACATTGAAACGGTCTATATAGATAACAAAAAATAATTGATGATTGGATTGTTGGCAAAACATTTTTTAAGCAGAAGCTTAGTCACCATGAAACAAAAAATGGTAAATTCTTCATCTAATATTACAGTATTTAACACAACTATTTATTTCTTAAAATGAACGTGTCCTTGTAATCTTTATTCAAAAAATAGCTCCCCCCTTCATTCCCTCTTGTCTTCTGATTGGTGTTTATTTTAAGGAGGGCGGGCCCAAACCTGTCAGTTACATGAGATCAGCCAATAGAAAACCACAACTATCCAATCAGTTCCATTTGGACAAAACCAAGTCCCGCCCTACTTTTCATTCACTCATAGAGCAGTGTTACTAACACTGTACTTAACAATAAGGGAGAAAAAAAATTGACAATCACAACTTCTCTTTCATGACAACTTTCAACAAACTGGTTGTTTTCGTATAAATTAATACACAATGTGATGTGATGTAGTTTAAGGTATGGGTGAAGCCGGGATCGGAGCAATCATTCCTGTACGGAAACCACATCATGAAGTCCGGCCTGGGCAGAATCACAGAAAACACAAACAAGTACCAGGGAGTGCTGGTGTATTCAATGGCTGACGTACCACTCGTAAGATATTCCCAGATCTCTGTTTGAAACCCTTATAACTCTTGTCATGTTTGGGTAAAGTACGCTGTTGTTTTACCGTTTTCATCTCATTTCAGGGTTTTGGAGTGGCAGCGAGAACAACACAGGAGTGCAGGAAAGTCGACCCCATGGCTATTGTGGTTTTCCATCAGGCTGATATTGGAGAATATATCAGAAGTGAAGATACTCTGACATAAGAGGATATCATAGCTCAATTTGGCATGGACGGTTCATTAAATTCTGGCGATTGGATACTTTTTTTTTCTTCCATATTTTAGGCGTGACATGCTTTGAATTAAAAAATTATTCAATAATGAATTCAAAGCATTATTGTCATCATTTCTCAGCCCGTTGCTTTCTTTTCAATGTTTAAACACATATGTGCATTTCTATTGACCATTTCTGTATTAAAGAAATACAAAATTAAGTCGTCAAGATTTTAAATTGATTTTTATTTTATTTTTTTGCAGGTTATCCTACAGAAACTAGTTAAAAGTAATGTTTAGTAAACCTTTAATGTGCAGTTTTTATTAGTCTGTTTAGCAAGACTGATTAAAATGTTCAGAGTTATTTCCAATTTTCAGTAAATTAATAGACATAATTGGCATCAGACTTAATGGTTCTGTAATGCATGGTTTAATAATATCGGTGCAAATTGTTAGTGTGAGTTTTTTGTTTTAATGTACATTTTTACAGGTGGATTTTTTTAACATGAAAACTAAAGCACAAGAGTAATATCCTGCAAACGAAATATTTATATTTTTTTTATGAGTTTTCATGAAATATTTCTTGATATTTAAATTTTTTTATATTGCGTTTCGGGTCATTAATAATTCATTCTATTTTTTATATACACATGTGTATTTTTTTAATAGTTAAAGGCCCAGTTTCACAAACAGGGCTTAAATTAAATTAGGCCTTTTAAGCCAAATTTATAAAAATGGCTTTAGAAAAATATATTACTGGTGTGCACCTGGAGAAAAAAAATGACACTGATGTATTTTAAGACATCTCACTGCAAGTTATTTTGAGTTGAGACAGCTCAAACATGCAATTTAATCTTGACTAGCCTTAAAACATTTTCCCCTAGTTTCACAAACAAGGTTTATTATAAAGTATTTATCAAATTTCATCAGAAAAATGGAAAGCCTCGAAATACTTAAAATCGCATAAATTCATAGAAAATTAAAATATTTGCTTTGCAAGAAAGTGCTTTTGCTATATATATACACAGTTAAAGTCAGAATTATTCGTCCCGTTTATTTTTTTACCTAATTTTTGTTTAACGGAGAGTAATTTTTTTAACACATTTCTATTCTAAACATAATAGTTTTAATAACTCATTTCTAATAACTGATTTATTTTATCTTTGTCCTGATGACAGTAAATAATATTTTACTAGATATTTTTTGAGACACTTCTATACAGCTTAAAGTGACATTTAAAGGCTTAACTAGGTTAATTAGGTTAACTAGGCAAGTTATTGTATAACGATGGTTTGTTCTGTAGACTATCAAAAATTATATAGCTTAAAGGGGCTAATAATATTGACCTTAAAATGTTTTTTTTTTAAATTAAAAACTGCTTTTATTCTAGCTGAAAAAAGCAAATAAGACTTTCTCTATAAGAAAAAAATATTATCAGACATACTTTGAGAGTGGGGCTAATAATTCTGACTTAAACATATATATATATATATATATATATATATATATATATATATATATATATATATAAAAAATTATGATTATTTTAAAAAATAAATTAATGCACCTATTCATAACTCTTAACTAGGCTAGACAGAATCAGAATGCCAACATTTTTTGCTATTTCTGCCCAGAATTTGGTAAAAAATCTGCAGATTTATACAGAACGATCTTGGGAGTAGTTTAATGTTTACAATGCAAATCCAATTAGATCCATTTACTTGGAAAACAAAGCAAGTGTCTCATATAATATCTCTAGTTAAAGACTAAACTAAATATTACTTTACAAAACTGCGTTGTAATAAATCATATGAACATTTTCATTCGTCAATATTCCAGAAATTACTGTAAAAACTGAATAAATATAAACTTACACCCATTTAAACAAGTAAATAAATAGACTCGAAGGGCTGGAAATCTGCAGAATTCTGCGCACACAGATTCTATGTGGGTCTACACAACATTAATACATTAATTATATATATATATATATATATATATATATTTTTTTTTTTTTTTTTTTAATGGTAATTGAAGACTGCATTCAATGATGCTGAAAACTCAGCATGGCATCCCAGAAATGCTCCATTTAAAATATAAAACAGCTATTTTAAATTGCAATAACATTTCAAACAAATGCAAGCTTGGTGACTTTTAAATCTAATGAGTTTATTATGTAAAAGGACTTTACATAAGAACATCATAACACCTGAAAGTATCAGAATGATATTTGTTTACACCATTTATTACAGACATAATTTCATATCCTTTGCTTTTGTGGCTGTAAACCGTTTCCAACAAGTTCACACTGCTCAAATCCGCTTCAACCCGTTTTTCGCTCAAACATATCTGCTGCACTAAAGATCGAGTGTGGGAAAAGATTGAACGTTGGAGTCAAATTTGCGCTTTTTGTTTTTTAAATTATATTACGACTAATCGCCTCCAATACATTTTTTCAAAAGGTCTGCAATAGTTGAACCCCTTATGCTATAGATTTGAGGTTAATGAAGGTCAGACGTCCCCCAGCCTTTACAGTCAGTTTTATAGTCAAGTAATATCTAGAATTGCAAGTTTTAAACATGTCTGAAAAATAGAGTTGAGGTCAGGCAAATACTGTTGCAGTAGTAATATTAGCACAGAATGCAAAAACCCTAATTGTTCTAATGCAAACAATGTCCCTCTTCTACCCGATCAAATCAAGGTATTAAAAAAAAAAAAGCATGAGATACATTCTTATTTATGTGCTGATAAAGGCATATCTTCTCATTTCGGATTCAAAACGTGATCTTGAGGGATTGCGCATAGTACTAATTCCCTTTACAGAAAACCAATAACTCGTAGACTATTAGAAACGTCTCTTTAGAATAAAAAATAAATTACGCTAAGCCGTTCTGGTCCAATCAGAGTTGCGTTGCATGAACCGTCTGCATTGTTTGTATGATAATCTCAATAATAATCAATAATGATGATGATAAACGGGGAATGTATAAAAATTCATTACATAATCGATGCATAACAAAAAACAATTGGCACACAAATTCATTACTCATCATCACAAATAAAATGCTGGATTTACACTTATATTAAATGGCAGAGTAACACATTTTTAAATCATTATTCTGGATCAGAATAACTGCAATCTTTCCATATCCATGTTAAAATGCCTTATATTGTACCCTGGACATTTTTGAATGGCTGTGATACCAGAATTAAAGCATCTTCGCGTATTTAAAAGAACATTGTAAACGTATGCTAAACATTATTCTGCTTGGTAAAACTGGAGTGGTTGTCAAAGCCTCTTAAAACTAGCTAGAACTATCTAACGAGTCTTTTTTAGTGCTGTGATAGAATTCTCATGTACTGCCATTATTTTTATATAGTTTTAACTGATTTTTAAAAAAAAAAAAAAGTAAAAACAACTAATATTCCAACCGTGCAGTAGTGCAAGTCTCACAAAGCCTGTTGATGACACACAGGACATAATTATTTAGATATTTAATATGAATTGGATTCAATAATTAGATTATTTTCTAACTTTTTTTCCTCAGAAATGTGACTTTATTTGCAAGTTTGTCATTTAACAATTTCTATAATCCAGATCTGATTTTTTCCCACTTGCAAGCTTAAAACTTGAAATTGCAAGATATAAAACACTATATTTATTTATTTTTTGAAACTTATGAGTTTTCCTTTTTTTTTTTTTTTTGCAGTCTTGCAATATAAGGGGATTAAATATTATGAAATATATATTCAATTCTGTATTTCTTGTAATTCTGACTTTTTTGGTTTGGATTTTGTAGCTTACAATTGTATATATAAATCCCAAAATCCAAATGACTCTAACCAGTAGGGGCGCCGCTGGTGGGCACAGGCCATCTGACAATCTTTCGTGGACGAAACTGGGGGAGGGGGGGTTGGGGTTGTCATTTGGGCCCCTAATAAGATCCCTGGCCAGGGGCGCCGCTGGCCTCCACGGGCCCTCTGACAACCTTTCATGGATGGTGGGGGGATTGTCGCGGACGGAAGTGAAGAGCGGGGGGTGTTGCGGATGAAAATGAAGGGGGGGGTTAGTAAGATCTCTTACTACCCCCAAAATGTAATAAGATCTCTGGGGGCCCCCAAAATGTGTGGGCCCTTAGAATGGTCCTAACTACCAACAACACCCCCCCACCCCACCCCTTTTTTTTCTATTCTAAAGAGAATGAATATTGTGTTTGACTCTCATGAGCTTGGAAGACTGCATTCATACATCTCTGCAATGACTCAAATCACTTATTAATAAAGTCATCTGGAATGGCAAAGAAAGCGTTCTTGCAGGACTCCCAGATTTCATCAAGATGCTTTGGATTCATCTTCAATGCCTCCTCCTTCTTACACCAGACATGCTCAATAATGTTCATGTCTGGTGACTGGGCTGGCCAACCCTGGAGCACCTTGACCTTCTTTTCTTTCAGGAACTTTGATGTGGAGGCTGAAGTATGAGGAGCAGCCCTCTCCTGTGGATTGTAATGTAATGGGCAGCACAAATGTCTTGATACCTCAGGCTGTTGATGTTACCATCCACTCTGCAGATCTCTAGCACGCCCTCATACTGATTGTAACCCCAAACCATGATTTTTCCTTCACCAAACTTGACTGTTTTCTAAGAGAATCTTGGGTCCATGAGGGTTCCAATATGTCTTCTGCAGTATTTGTGATGATTGGGATGCAGTTCAACAGATGATTCATTGGATAAATCTACCTTCTGCCACTTTTCCAAATTAAGTTATCATTTGTTGCTTTTACAACTGGGATCGGCAACAAGACTTTTGTCAGGTAGTGTATATATATATATATATATATATATATATATATATATATATATATATATATATATATATATATATATATATATATATATATATATATATATATATATATATACATATATACACTGTGTGTCTGACATTGCATCTCTGAGCAATGCAATCTCAGCTTGCATCATAAAGGCTGCATCCAAATACTATTGGCTCGCTTTTACACGGCAAAGTATCATATATATATATGGTTAATTAAATATAATTTTGGTCACCCTATCTTTATGCAAAATGTAATTAAATAAATGATCTTTTAATTTGACTCAAAGATGACCTCAACAGGTTTTGTGAGATTCCCTTAGAGAAAAAAAAAGTTGCACAACATTGTCGACCCAGCCCAACGAGTTCCAGCTTTATATGATGAAATCTTAGTGGTTACCATGAAACCGTTCTGGAAGCGAAAGGTAAAAGCAGACCGATAAAAGTGAAGACGAGAAACACAGTAGAAAACACAAATGATAGTCAGCCTCAGTGAATTGTGCAGCACAAATGGTTGATACGCATCCACGTCGCCTCGTTTTACTGCAGCGCATTTAATTACTAATCTACAAGTTAATTAGAGTGTCTGGCTCAGGAGGACATACTTTAATTATGTATGCCATGATGTGATTTGTCTTTATTTATCTCATAGAGCAGCCTAAGTTCAATGTAAGAATTTATATATAAAGAGAGAGAGACACACATCATCCATTCAAGCTCTTTAAATGAGGCTATTATTATTATTTCTACAATACATGAAGACGGATGATCTTAGAATGACTTCATTTAGCTATTGCGCTAAAGATAACGCGGCTGGATTAGTCACAGGTAAATCTCACAAGGAAGTGTCTGGCTCATATCTCACACTTAAATCAAAAGGTAATAATATACTTTAAATTATAAACTATTTCTATATTTTACATAAAGAAATCGATGCAAATGCAAATGTCTTTTCTCAGAAGTTCCTCAGATTGGCATCTTGAAAATCTAAGGGTGCTTTCACACCTGTGGATTAATTCTTTTGATCCGAAACAGGGATTAAAATCGTTACAATGTTTATTTTTGGTGCTGTTCGCTTGGAGAGGGGTCTGGCTGCAGACTCAATGCAGATGCAATCTGAGCTGCATCCAATGTTTTGTAATGTGCTCACCTAACCCCACCCCTAACCCTACCGCTCACAGTGACGTCACCAGCTCCATTGGGTGCATTGTGTCTGACATTGCATCTCTGAGCGATGCAATCTCAGCTTGCATCATAAAGGCTGCATCCAAATACTATTGGCTCGCTTTTACACGGCAAAGTATCTAAACAGACCAAAAGAGCTAAAACAAGTCACATGCGAGTAAACTCTCCTCACATTGGTCAGAGTTTCAGGGTTTATTTTGTAGAGTCCCGCTCAGCTGTCACGCGTCCTTATTTTAATTTATTAGGATGAGCAATAAGACATTATAAGGGAAAAGCTGTGCTTTAATTTTGAATGGTGACCGATATCATCACCAAATATAAATCAAAGGTAAGACTCTCTCATACATATCAGTTGGCTTATGCATTATAGGCTTTACATTATAGAGAGAAAAAACAGATAAACCAAGACTGCTGTTCGGTCAATTTTCCTAACGGATAAACAGCTCTTGTTAATAGTTAATATGCTTTCACTTTCGTATTCGACATGAAACGCACATTTACTGGTAGGAATGACATCCCGCCCTACTCATAATTCTCTCTTCATATAGCCGTATATGGCTATTACATATCCATAATGCACTGTGATATAGCCTGGTTCAGATTGTATTGCTTTCTCACTACAATCGATCTGCTCCAGAGTTTGTTTCAATCGATTCAGGCGATCTCGGTCCTATTGTTTTGGCGCGGATCTGAGTGCGATTGCTGGATTCACATATTCCAAACGAACTGTGCTAACTGGGGAAACGCACCAGGTTCCGAAACCAAAGTCTAGGTGTGAAAGCACCCTTAGTTGGCAAACATGCATTCAAAAAAAAAAAATCAGAATTGAGATTTAAAAGCTAAATTTTACAGCTTACAATTTTTTAAATCTTGAAATCTTTCCTGAGAGTTTATATAGTCACAATTCTGACTTTTTTTTTACTTGCGAGTTTATTGTTCAAAATTGCAAGACACCAATTAGTATTTCTTAGAAAAAAAACGCTCGGTCGAACACTCCGCAACCGTGGAGAGCGGGTTAGAATACTGGCGGCTGGAAAAGTAGGTTAATCAGAGTTATGATTAACACCTACTTCTTCTCAGTGATTGGATCAGGGACATGCTTTTTAAGCGAGAAAATGGGCCAGTCAGGGGGAGAGAGGAGCTACCAAGTACTAGGGCTGGGCGATATTGCAAAAAAATTATCACAATATCATGTTTCGTGAATAATTAAATTTTTTTAACAAAACATTTAGGAATATTAGGATTTTTTTTATTTAACCACTTTATGTTAAGTTACCACCATTACTAAGGCAAATAGTTTTATTATTCAAAAACTAAAATATTTAAACAAAATATCTGATCTCTTTATAATGAAATAAACATAAATGTTAAAGAGACTCTTAAACTTGATAAATAAAATGTTATGAAGTGTGTGCAATGGTGAAGGTAGATCAACATCTGTAAGGTGGGAATAA
This sequence comes from Danio kyathit, assembly GCA_903798195.1. Lineage (NCBI taxonomy): Eukaryota > Metazoa > Chordata > Actinopteri > Cypriniformes > Danionidae > Danio > Danio kyathit. The sequence goes on along the minus strand of LR812536.1, from coordinate 10,204,197 downwards.
TAATGATACAGTAAACCTCAAACTATTTTATGATAGTCAAAGTAATTATGATAATCAAATACGAGTTTAAGGAACTAACCACCATTATTCAAATACTGAAAATATTGCAACATTACAAATTGTGAAGTTGAATGACTATATTACCCCCTATGCTAAAAAATCTTTCAGATGGGGAGCTAGTGGCTGGGATGCACAAGAAAAGAAACCAAAAAGCCACATTTTTTTTTATTAACAACCCCCTCACTGCTGCTATACGGCACATATTTTTTACATTTGTTGTTATTCTGACCTGAAGTGACAAATGTGAGTGTGTGGCTTCCTTCATGGTTAATGGACTTTGAGCTCGCGCTCCCCTGGCGTCTCTTGAAACTAGGTGACCATCAAGCATTTTCTCAGAGGATGACAAACCATTGCTGCAGCTCTGATGCAAGTTTATGGAGAAAAGTAAAAAGCACTGCAGTCTTTGGATGCTCTGTGTTTGTCTGAGGTAATTAGTTTACAATTATACTGAAATGTGTATATTCCATACAACGTGTGAAGCAGATTGGTGAGTTCTACTTCAAAACAGTTCAGATGTTTAACCAGGTGTACCTGGAAAATTTGTGCGTGTCGTGCAAGTTGGAAACGACAAATTTACAAATTTACAGTAAAACACTGAAACAGTCGAAGCAAATGCATCGAAGCTTCGGAACGTTTCGAAACCTGTCTCTACAGCAACACCCAGAGGTCATATTTATGTATTGCTCTGGAACAGCTTCAGGAAAGAAACAGTTAAGAAATTGAGGTATCCGCTTGTTAAGTGTGACATCACGCGAAGGTGCTTCCAGGTCCAAGCGCGCTATGAAACTGAATGAGGAGACTTATCAAATGCTAATAATAAACGTTTACAAAGTGATGTAATACTTTCGAAAATCACGATCGCAATATATATATATATATATCCATGCCTAATATCTGATGGCCAGAAAGTGATACATTTTTTATAAATTGTTAAAATTTTGGTATTTGTGATGCGGCAAGCCCAGAGATTGTTGTGTACACTATGACTTTATATAAAATTCACTTTAATGTGTGATATGAATAAAAAGAGATCATAAACGAATATTTTGTCAATTCAAATGAGTGGCGGCTTGGACCTGGAAACAGTATTACATACGTCACCATCACGTCATCACTTAAGCCGATTAAACCCCACAATGTAGATTTGAGGTTTCAAGTGATTTAGTGGAGCGGTGAGAGTTCATGACTAGCATGCAGAGATAATGGGTTCGAATCCATAGTGATGCAGCTATAGATGTTAGTTTTTAAATGCTCTGTTCTTGTAAAGTGTTTTGCTTTAACTTTGGTCTGACATCTGAATAAACACTTGAATAATTATGTGAATAATAATAATTGTGAATAATTATGTCTTGTTTTGGTCATAAAAAGTTACATTAATAAATACATCAAGTCATAATTTCAGAGTATTTGTGCAAGTCGGGATTCGGACGAGAGTTACTCTGTGCACACGCACAGTCCACTAGGCTACATGACAGAGATTTTTTTAACCCTGTCAGTCAAACGCAGATTCAACAGGTCTCAAAACACTTCTGAAATAACCGATGCTTTAAACCGCTTTAGTGACCTGGGTGTTTCGAATCACCTTCGTCCCATGACCTGGGTGTTTCGAATCACCTTCGTCTTGTGACCTGGGTGTTTCGAATCACTTTCATCTCTTGACCTGGGTGTTTCGAATCACCTTCGTCTCTTGACCTGGATGTTTAGAATCACCTTCGTCTCGTGACCTGGGTGTTTCGAATCACTTTCGTCTCGTGACCTGGGTGTTTCGAATCACCTTCGTCTCGTGACCTGGGTGTTTCGAATCACCTTCGTCTCGTGACCTGGATGTTTCGAATCACCTTCGTCTCGTGACCTGGATGTTTCGAATCACCTTCGTCTCGTGACCTGGATGTTTCGAATCACCTTCGTCTCGTGACCTGGGTGTTTCGAATCACCTTCGTCTCGTGACCTGGGTGTTTCGAATCACCTTTGTCTCGTAACCTGGGTGTTTCAAATCACCTTAGTCACGTGACCTGGGTGTTTCGAATCACCTTAAGGCAGATTTATACTTCTGCGTCAAGCGCACGCGTATGCTACGGCGCAGCCAACGCGTGGACGCATAGCCCCTCGCCGTAACCGTCGGCGACGTTGACGCGCACCTCTCAAAAAATGTAACGCGTACGCGTTGCGCAAGCTCTGTGATCGGTCGGCTTGGTATCGCTGACAAGTGTGGGCGGAGGTGAGAGCCGCGCGCCCGATGCAGCAAGTGTTTACAAGTGTGGAGTCCCGTGAAGGAGCTCCGAATGGAGACTGTTGTTTTGTGTTTACCTTATGATTAAAGTTGTTGCACGCCCGCCGGTTCCCGCCTCAAAATAAGTGCATTTGAGCCACTTGTACATTAAGGAAGTGTTCAGAAAACACAAAACACCAGCGAAGAAACTCGACAGAGGAACATAAACACCTACTGCCAGCTAGCGTTTCGGAAGTGTTATTGCAGAGAAACAGAAACAGCGCGCACAAGTATAAATGCACTGCTACGCGCGAGGCTTGCGCCGTGGGTTACGCCGATCACTTGACGCAGAAGTATAAACCAGGCTTTAGTCATGTGACCTGTGTGTTTTGAATCCCCTTAGTCTCGTGACCTGGGTGTTTTGAATCACCTTAGTCACGTGACCTGGGTGTTTCGAATTATACTTCAGTGCAGTCTTTCGAAACACTTGCGCTTCAGAATCTCGACACTCTCTCGAAACGTCAGTTTCACATCAGCTATCCCTATCGATAGCTTCTCTCTCCCACCGACTGGCCCATCTTCTCTCTTATAAAGCATCTCTCCGACCCAATCACTAAGAAGAAACCAGTAATAATAATAATAATAACTCTGACTGACCTACTTATCTAGCCGCAGGTCTCCTAACCCGCTCTCCATGGATGCGAAGCGTCTGACCTCTCCTTCGCTACCACAATGTTATATTTATGATATTTGTTCTGTTTTTTTACAATCAAGCAATTTAATAAATTCTTATTATTGTAGTGTAAAAAATATAAGCGCAATTATTATAATAAAATAATTCTAGTTTAAATAAATACAACAAATGGTATCATGATGTATAAATACTTCACATGTAAATTTCTAGATAAACTTTGTGTATTACAATTATTTATTTAAATGTAAACAAACTAAAAAATAATATAATAAAGTTATTTTTTTCCCTTTTGATTTTGACGTGATATACAACCATCCGAACATTTCCTATCAGCTTTTTGTGAGATTTACCCACTAAAACATATTTTAAAATGTATTATTTTTGGCAAAAAACACATTCCTTTGCGAATCTCAGTTTGGTTTATAATCTATTTCTTTTATAATAACCTTTAAATCACACAGATGATGCATTTCTTCAGGCTGGATAACGAATATTAACACCCTTTCCATAAAACCACAAAAATAGTCCACTAACGAAGCAAATCAAAGACCCATGAGTGTGAATGTTCATAAAGACGAGATGAGCATTACGAGAATGATCCGCCGTACGAGGTAATAATGCTGTATCGAGACGCAGCCTCAATGTTCCAGGGGCCACATCAGTTATTGAACAGGGTTTTTACCTCCAAACTTGCTTAAACAAGTAGTCCTGTATCCTATGAGAAGGGGAAAAAGTAGGCATGAAGGCAGACGGCAGCTTTCTTGGCTCAAACAGAAAACTCGGCTCCGCTCCTGCGGGCTCGAACCATAAGCACACAAAAACGCAGTCCAGCGAAAGGGTTGAACCAGAGCAGAGATGGTGGTCCGCCAAAAACTGCCTTCATTCCATCCCACCGCACCCGCCGCTCCCATGTGGGCTTTTCATTCTTCAGCCTCTCAATCTCCTGTGTGTGTGAGGAAAATATAAGAAGTGTTTCTGTAAAGACTGGAATACACAAGACAAGTCACTCCTATAGTTTTGAACGGGGAAAAGTGTTAACAATATGGCGAATTAAGTCAATATGGCGAATGAAGCCTCTCCTGCTAGTACAGGAGCCAATCATTGATCCTTATAGACTGAAGATTCTTTGGGGGAGGGGGGGAGGGCCAGACTTGAGTTTCAGCAGATTTTGTGATTTGAATGTTTAGAAATGAAACTAAAGAGACAGTTGTTGTTTAATTTAATTGGTGATTCCTTATATGAAATGTTTAAGTTTGGCAAGCAGTTTTGGAGAATTTGATGTTTCCTCATTCAAATGCCCAAACATACTTCCCAAGAGGCGTTTCAAAGATGGCCGCCGAGTGAAATGACTTTCCACTGAGTGGTACAGTACAGGTCACCTTTATCAGGCTTGCGTTTCCACTGCTAAAAGCGTACCAATGGTACTCTTTTGGTGGGCATGGTGTACGACAGAAAGTTTCGGTCAATGTCATATTAGCTCGAATAAATGTCTACAGTAAAGCTATACGGGTTGTTGACATATCATAGGAGAAGCACTTCTCACAAAACAGATGCTTTATACACATAAATACTTTTGTATAAATGTTCATTACTTACCTTTCTATGAAGATGATTTGATTATAACTGCAGATCAATGATAGCGTGAAATAGCCTACTGTAACGTCTCCAATTATATAAAATAAATTAATTAATGCAACATATATTAACACATACAGCCCCTTACAGTCTCCGATATGTTACCAATTACAGAAAAACTACACACAGCATACATTTAGTCCTTATTTGGGTTCAAAAACGACATGCAACATATAGCCCAGTCAGTGCAAACCTCTCATGTGTCTTTAATCTTCACCAGCACATGTAACCTCTGTTAGAGATTAATTCCGTCATTCTGAGTTCATAAAAGTGATGATAATAGTTAAACATGGCAGTTTGTTCATGTTTGTTGAAAGAATCATTTGCTCCTTTGTTTTTTTCCGGCTTCTCCTTTGTTTTTCGCACTTCACTTATACGTTTGTTCATTTCTGACAGGATCGGATGGCAGTCATTGACTCCCTTTTTAGGAAAAAATAATTTAAAAGAAAAAATCATTTAAGAAACATTATGAAAAGTCTTCAGGCTTCAGTTTCTGGAATTTGTCATTATACAATTTAAAGTGTAGTTCACCCCGAAATTAAGGTGTCCTCATTATTTACTGACGCTCGTGTGGTTCTAAGCTTTTAAGCATTTCTCTTTTCTGTTGAACACAAAAGAAGATACTCAGAAGAATGTGTGTGTGTGTGTGGGGGGGGGGGGGGGGGGGGGGGGGTCTGCCACTGACTTCCATAGGAAAAAAATTCGGTCCCACTTTATATTGTGTCGCTTATACCTGTGAACTTACATGGTAATTAGATGTGTAAGTAGTATGTAACTACAGTGTATGTACACACGTTTACATAGTATTTACTTTTGTGTTACTGGTGTAACTACACTCATGTAACAACCCACTGAATAGTATGTGTAAGTACAAATGTGTAACAGGACATTGGTAACAACACTAGGAAAGTACACATCTGTAACAAGAATTATGTAAGTGCATTGTGTAACAACAATATGTACTTGCAGATGTTTTCCCACTTCCACACCTGTTTGCAGATCATGTACTTGTGAACACTGTATGGCAGAACTAATGCTGCATTAGAAGGTTTCACCTTGTGATACCAGTGTACTTACATGGTAACTCCACAGGAACTGTCCACTTAATATAAAGTGTAAAATGGTCACAAATTACTGTGTAACTTGTAGAAATATCTTCTATGCAACACTTTAATAACAGTGTAGTTACATGGTAACTCCACAGGAACAGTCCACAATATAAAGTTTAAAATAAAATTCATTTTCGTTTCGGCCTAGTCCCTTTATTAATCTGGGGTCGCCACAGCGGAATGAACCGCCAACTTATCCAGCATATGTTTTACACAGTGAATGCCCTTCCAGCTGCAACCCATCTAAGCCGAAAAGAAAATTAATGAATGTATGAACAGTCATTTGTGACCATTTTACACTTTATATTTAGTGGATCCTGTGGATTTACCATGCAAGTACACTTGTATCACAAGGTGAAACCTTCTAATGCAGCATTAGTTCTGCCATACAGTGTTCACAAGTACATGATCTGCAAACAGGTGTGGAAGTGGGAAAACATCTGCAAGTACATATTGTTCTTACACAATGCACTTACATAATTCTTGTTACAGATGTGTACTTTCCTACTGTTGTTACCAATGTCCTGTTACACATTTGTACTTACACATACTATTCAGTTGGTTGTTACATGAGTGTAGTTACACCAGTATACACAAGTAAATACTCTGTACCAGTGTGTACATACACTGTAGTTACATACTACTTACACATCTAATTACCATGTAAGTTCACAGGTATAAGCGACAATATAAAGTGGGACCAAAAATTCTTTTAAAAAAATTGCTATAAAAGTCTTCAGGCTTCAGTTTCTGGATGATTGTCATTATACAATTTAAAGGGATAGTTCACCCCGAAATTAAAGCTTTTAAACATTTCTCTTTTCTGTTGAACCCAAAAGAAGATATTCAGAAGAATGTTGGGAGAGAAAAAAATCAGCCACTAACTTCCATAGGGAAAAAAAATAATTTAAAAAATGCTATAAAAGTCTTCAGGCTTCAGTTTCTGGAGGATTGTCATTATACAATTTAAAGGGATAGTTCACACCAAATCTAAAATTACCTCATCACTTACTGACACTCTTGTGGTTTTAAGCTTCTATGCATTTCATTCTTCTGTTCAACACAAAAGAAGATATTTGAAAGAATGTAGGGGGAAAACAGCTATTGACTTCAATTGGAGAAAAATGCATTGAAAAAATACTATGAAAGTCTTCAGGCTTCAGTTTCTGGAGGATTGTCATTGTACAATTTAAAGGGATACTCTGTAAAATATTGATACTCTGTAAAAACAGATACTCTGTTTGGATATTTGAATGAAAAAAAGTTGCATTTTGTCCTTTTAAGTGTTGTAAAAGTTATATTCCAGTAGAACTAATGATAACAATCATCATGTCAAAAGACTTCTGAAAGTTTAACTTCACTTACCGTCTCATCATTACAGATGGAGTGAATCTGAGTGCCGAACATGACGGCAGTGAATGTGAGAAACAGCAGTGCTTCCAGACAGAGGAAAATCAGCAGCATCACCGCCACAGGTGGAGAGAAATCACTGCACTCTGCAGAACAAACACCACATCAGAAAATATCAGAAAACTGCCTTTTGTAGAGGACATAAGAAATACAAATTACAAAAACAAAACACTTACTGTGCCTTATTAGTACCTCATAATAGTATAGACCAGGGGTGCTCAACTCTATTCCTGGAGATCGACCTTCTTGCAGTTTTCAGTTGCAACCCATATCAAACACACCTGCCTGTAATTATCAAGTGCTCCTCAGGTTCTAATTAATTGGTTCAGGTGTGTTTGATCAGGGTTGGAGCTGAAATCTGCAGGAAAGTCGATCTCCAGGAACAGAGTTGGTCACCCATGGTATAGACCAGGGGTGCTCAACCCTGTTTCTGGCGATCGACCTTAAAAAAAAAAACAGTCTTTGATGTGCCTTATTAATAATTGTGTGTGTGTTTTGATCAAATTTCATTGGCGCAATATGGCTGCCGTTGCGTCATCCAGGTGGATGCTGCACACTGGTAGTGGACGAGGAGATTCCCCCCAATGTGTAAGCACGTTGAGTGTCCAGAAAAGCGCTATATAAATGTAAAGAATTATTAATATTATTAAATTTCAACCTGTTGTCAATAATTGTTCCTAGGTACCTGGATTCCTCCACAACCTCGACCTGCGTGTCATTTATTAGCACTCATTGGGGAGCAGGTGTTTTTTTGCCAAAGTTAATGAGCATTTCTTTGGTTTTTGACACATTTAGGTCTAGTCTTATTTTATTGCACCATGAGATAAAATCATGCAGGACTGGACCATATTCCTGGTGTTGATGTTTCCATCCACCTTGCAGATCTCTCGCATGCCCCCATACTGAATGTAACCTCAAAACATTATTTTTTCTTCACCAAACTTGACTGATTTCTGTGAGAATCTTGGGTCCGTGCGGGTTCTAATAGGTCTTCTGCAGTATTTGTGATGATTGGGATGCAGTTCAACAGATAATTCATCTGAAAAATCTACCTTCTGCCACTTTTCCAATTGATTAACTAGAAGTCAAGTTATTATAGATGTCTATTATTACTCACCGTTCCACTGGACCTTGACACAGGTGAAGAAGTGGAAACCACTCAGACACAGCGCATGCAATGAAATGGAGGCTATATACATCTGAAAAGGGCAAAAAAAAACACATGACAGTCACATATAATTCTGCAATATGAACTTGAATTTCAGGTTATGATGAAAACTTCCATATAAATGTTGATGCCTGAACCATTTACCATAAAATAACAATTATTAAAGAGCAAGTCATGGATTTTCAAAAAACATCTTATTTAGAGTTTGAAACTTAGTTGTCCTTTAAGGTAAGCAGTCTGAAAAAGTTAATAAAAAGTGCATGATAAATAAAAAATGAAAAAAAAAAAATTTTTTTAGGATTCATTGAATTTACAAATTTTTTGGTGGCCAGCTGACCAATCAGAGCAGAGCTGGCTTATTGAAGGGAGGGGTTAACAGAGCTTCAGGCCTAAATTGATTCAAACAAACCGTATCAAACAATAGCAAATTTATTCTAAAATTGAATGCATATTCTGATAAACTTATAATGTTATCTGAGCTCAGATACATTTAATCTTGTAGGGGACTCCAACACAATATTAGGACACTTTAAAATATAATATGACCTGCTCTTTATGGGCAGTAAGGAAATATGCAATATAAATGATAAACTGACAATATAATTTATTTATAGTAATGAGTGACCACAATAAACATTGCTTTCTGGCAAGTGAAACAATAATTATCCAATCCAATAATTATTCAATATCCAGTTATAGAACGTTCAAATAGTTTATTGATTATTAAATGTATGCTTTTTTTCGTAGCTGCATACGTTTACATACATTACTCCATAAATGAGCACACGCTAAAATGTTTATCAGAAAAATTTAATTGATTTACATTTTAAATTTGACTAATCTAATAAGTTAAATTTTCATTTTTATTATTTTATATACAGTTGAAGTAAAAATTATTAGCCCCCTGTATATTTTTCCCCAGTTTCTGTTTAACAGAGAGAAGATTTTGTTCAACACATTTGTAAACATAATAGTTTTAATAACTCATTTCTAATTACTGATTTATTTGATCTTTTGCCAGTAAATAATATTTGACTAGATATTTTTTTAAGACATTTCTATACAGCTTAAAGTGACGTTTAAAGGCTTAACTCGGTTAATAATGCATATTAGGGTGATCAGGCATGTAAACCTGACCAGTAAGCCGTCTGCCAAAAAAGTGTCTTTCTGAATCAAATCAGCAGGATGTCCTTCTGGGTCTTTCACTTACATCGAAGAAACTACTGACTACGTTTACATGGACATCTGTAATCTAATTATTTGCCTTAATAGACAGTAATATAATTAAGGTGTTTACGTGAAGTGCTTTCATGTAAGAGTTTCCTGTAATTTTGGGTGATTAACTGCAGTTCGGCAGTTTTAATTTAACTCATGAACATTTCATTCATGCCCCCGTGAGAAACTGGGGTATTAGACACAAATAAGGAGTAAGGACTGGTGAGAGTGTTATGGAATTTAATAACACACGCCAAATGGAAAGAAAAAAACTTCCGCATTTCGCGATGTGCGTGTGTGTGTGTGTGTGTGTGTGTGTGCGGTCCTTTACTGACAGCCGCGTGTGTGGATCTTGATGAAAAATATGGCGAAAAGTACTACATGCCGGTAATAGTTTGATTGCGGTGTTTACTTCAATAATGTCACTAATATCTGCATACTCCACACATCTTAATTCCATTTCTGTTTAGTTCAGTTTATGACTTTAGTCGGATTAAGGAAATCAAAAATCGCTGATTCAAGCTTATGCAGGTTCTACAGTTCAAAATTCATGTTTAACTGAATAAAAAGTTAGTAAACACAAGCACATTTTATTGAACATCATTTATTTTCATCACCAATTATCATAGTAGAACAGTTTCTCAAGCAGTTTGTGATGCATTTTGGAAACAGGAGATGAGCCCCTGGGTCTAATGAGTCACCTGGCTTGAGAAACCCGTTCTCAAAGATTTATATTTAGTAATTATTTGGATATATACACACACATATATGAATAAGAATTCAAATGAGCCATTTTAATCTAGATTAATTCCAAGATTAATCTAGATAAAAAACATTATCTATGCCCACCTATAATTTATGTATATATATTTTTTATTTTATTTTTTTTTTATTTTTTTTTTTACAGTTGTCAAGCAGTCTCAACCAAAGATCACTTTATAAAAAAATAATTGCATCACTGATATAAAACTCTAATTATTCTCAGATCATGCACCCGTACATGTTATGTACCCATTTGATGCATTTATAAATAAAACTTTTTTTCATTACCTTGAAAAGGAGGTTCAGGAACCCTGTAAAAGCAAAGCCAGCAGTTTGAAACACTTACAGTGAAGAGGACAAAGAATCGCTGATTGTTTTCGCCCACACAGTTGTTGACCCAAGGACAGTGATGATCCATCTTTCTGATGCATCTCTTACAGATACTACAACAAACAAGAGCAGGTGAAGAGATCACACCAGCTACAAAACAACACCATAAGACAACCACGGCTCTAAATGCAAATGACTTGATTTAATAGGGATATGTGAAATATAACATGATTTGTTTGTTGTTTGAAATGATTTGTTCATGGATGGAAAGGTTTGAAGTAGTTTAAAAACCTTAAAGTTTAAACATTTTAAGCTAGAAATAGGTTTATTTATTTATTAGGTTTGAAGCAGTTGTACATTTCCATTTCAATCAAAGTTTTTAGTAAATGATTATAAAGGTTTCAGTAATGCTGTTATTTAAAGCATTTTGTTTGCATAAAATAATAAAAAAAAAAGAGATGCCATGTTTCTTTATATTCATTTTTAGACAAAATACCAATGCTTTAACTTACTAACTTTAATTTAATATTTAAAGGTGCAGTATGTAAGTTTGACACCCAGTGGTTGAACTGGGTATTGCACTCCTAGATCAAAATAAACACACGCGTGGGATGCCAGAGATTGAGTACAGGAGCGAGTGATTTAAACACAGGAGCGAGTGATTTAAACCGTGTTCTAAATAAAATCAACGACACGCGATAGAAGGAATTATGTTCCATATTAACAGGAGTTTTAGTTCTAACCAACACCTCGAATTGAGATATTAGAAACGGTTTCTATTTCTCACAGCTCAACATGTGAAACCTATGACAGTGCACCTCAGGTAAGCCTCGTGTGTTTTATTCAGTGCTAATTGCTAACAATGTGAGTTTGAATGGATTCTAAACCTTACCGTTTCGTGAGTGAGTGCTTATTCTGTGCTTCTGAAAGGCTGTATTTACATTTTTGTCATGTTTCGTCTGGTGCAAACAGTCAAACTGCTGTTTGCGTGTTGTTAGGACACGAGATTACAATGTAACCTGCTCACCTAATGTTTACGTTCGTAATATTTATATCATTTGCTAATTAATAACCTCATGTGGAACTGAATCTGTCTCATTTCGACGTCTGATACTGTCCATTTCGGTCACGGGCGCATGCTTTCAGAGCCTTTCTGAATGAATGAATGAAATACGCTGTTTTCCAACAAGGCAACCCGGAGTGCTGAATTATAATTGGCTAAACTGGCATTCTGCAGGTTAACTTTACCTAAACAAAGACAGCGTTCCGGCACGGAAAAACCATTTTCAAAGCAGAATATCTGACTTCAGCATTGTTTTTCAGTTAAACAAGTATGTTCACTTGGGATGTTTCTTAAATATCTGCAAACATATTATGGTATTTTTATGCTTTAGAAGAATCAAAAACTTACATACAGCACCTTTAAATAAAAATGTAGTGGAATGACCGATCACACCAAACGAAAATGTTTGTTATTCTGGCCAATAATCATTTTCTGAAAAGGAAAAATCTCTAAATGACAATATTACTATATAAATGTTATCAGACCTCTACAGAACATTACTAATGGTAATATTTTACATAAAAACATACCAAATAAATCCAGAAAAACTAAGAATTTAACAGTATTCATACAGTACTGGGCATAAATGAGAAACATGCCAAAATGTTTATAAGAAAAATTAAATTGATTTCCATTTTTACAGTTTTACACAGACACACACATGCACAAAAAACAAACACACACAAACAAATACAGAGAAACAAACAAACACACACAAACAAACTAGGACTGTGCGATTAATTGAAATCATATCAATTTGAACATGTACGATTTCTAAATCGCCTCACAGCATGATTTTTTGCACACTCCAGTCCCGACTAATACTTCTCCCGCAGTTTGCCATTTGAACCAATCATAACGCAGCGTGCCTAAACAGAGCGCGAGATCAGGAGACTGAGCCTAATGACAAATAGCCTGCATAAACAGACAGGACTTGGTGCCTCTGTGGTGTGGGATTACGTTGGATGCAGGAAGGCTAATGTATTGAGAGCCAGGTAATTTGTAAGACCTGTCAGTCACATATCGCATCTAAAAACATGTGGAAAGCACAAGGCATGTCGCTTCCTTCAGCATTTTCACGCTCCTTTGTCGCTGCTAGCCGACCATTAACCATTTTCTCAGAGGTTGACAAACTAACAAAACATTGCTGCAGCTCTGATACAGGTTTTATTTATAGATATATAAATAATAAAATAAGAATAAAAAGCACTGGGTGTTTGGGTGTTCTGTGTTTGTCTGAGGTAATTAGCCTACCGTTATTACTGAAATGTGTATATTCCATACAAAGTATGAAACTGAGCAGTCAATTATTGTTATGTGACTCGTGCTGCGGCACTCTGAAAAGTTGAGATGTTTTCTACTGGGGGTGCCTGGAATAAGCACGCAGACAAGAGCTCCTCCATTGAAAATAATGAACTTGTGCACGCAAAATACACAACATTACAGGTGTCAAAATTAATTGTTTCTTCGGTGCACCGCGATGCAGACGGGGACAATTCGATATCGGTTCAGTAATAATCATAACCGGTTATTACGTACTGACGTCCAGTGGCGGTTCTAGGGGGGGCCAGTGCCCCCGTGTCAATAAGCTTGCCCCCCCCCCAAATTTCAATAACATCACACGTATTTTTGTGTCAAAACGCCATGGAGAAGCGAGATCAGCCATCAGTGGCAGACTGCGAAGATATGACTGAGGCCAGTGTTGCCAGATGTAGCTGACTGATTCCAGCCCAAAAACTATCCAAAACCCGCCGAAATGCACATACATGCATGCAATCGAAGTCAAAACCGCCCAATCTGGCAACACTGACTGAGGCCTCTCTACGCTCTCGATGTCGCGCGCACTCGCTCTCTCTGTCAGCGACGGTACTGCGTGCATCAGTTTCCCGCATTCGTCAAAAGTTAACCCCCAAATTGACACAGGTAATAAAAGATTCAGTCATGTTCATGTTGTGAAAAACGATCAAAATGTCCACTGTTGATTATGTTAGACTGCGGTGTTCAATAGCGATTTTAACACTTTTAATATAGGAAGTCCTCGGCTATGCAGAGGCTATAATTAGTCAGAAATTGAGTGTACATAGCTTTACGTTAAGAAATGCAGTCTTGAATTTACAAACAGTCGGCAAGTACCGGAGAAAAGATGTAACACAATGATTAAATTTAGTTTTCAGTCACGCTCATGTAAAGGTATAATATTCAACTCGTTTAGTTTTGCCTTCATTCATTTTTGTTTTCAGTTGTGACATCAAGCAGGAGTCTTCAAACACATGATTTATTTACAATTTACGTTTTTAAACAATAGTTTAATTTCTAATAACTACTTTTTTATCTTTCCCATGGTGACAGTCAGTGCATAATATTTTTGTTATTTTGCAAGATTTTGCAAGTTGTATTCAGACACAGTCCATTTAAGTATTCTGTAGGTTTTGATTCAGATTAAAGTGTAATTTAAAGACTTGTTAACTAGGAAAGTTAGAATAATTAGTCAAGTCATTGTATAACTGGTTTGTTGTGTAGACAGTCAAAAAAAATACAGTAAATATATCTTAAGGAGGCTAATAATACTGACATTAAAATTGTTTTAAAAAAATTAAAAACTGCTTAATTCAAGAAATAAACTAAAGAAATAAGACTTATTATGACTCCAGATTTTTTTTTTTTTTTATAGGGAATACTGTCAAAATCTCCTTTGTTTGTTAAAATCACTTTGGAAACATTATTTTAAGTTAACGGGAGGGCAAAAAAGTTGACTTCAACTGCGTCTGTTAATTAGCTTGTTTATGAAGACTGCAGAGTGGTACATGAAAAATGACTTTGAATAATTGTTTAAGTATTTTGTGATGTATGTTAAAGTGTGCCTCCTAAAAGTACAAGTGGCCCCTGCCCAGCCCCCCCAGTTACTCTGGTCTAGAACCGCCACTGCTGACGTCATTTATCTCCTATGCGTGATGTCGTAGTAGAATACTATGGAGAAGGAGGCGAGGGTGAGTAAATAAAATGCTCCTACTACTTAAAAGGTAGATAATTATGCACAGTTCAACTGCTTGTAAAATTCCTGGAAAGTCTTTCATTGACACTGAAGAAGGCACAGCACACGAGCCGCTATTTCACTACTAGGGAGAAATGCTGTAAAACACCATCTCTGCCTCTCTCTCTCTCTCACTTTGGACATTTGACCCACTGGCGTGTTTTCCTTTTTTCTCTTGGCTGTTAAAGCGATACTTGTGGATCCAGACACGAGCGTGCCTGTGGTGCCAGTTTTCTCCACTGTGTCTATTATGGATTACCTGTGATAACCGCGTATTTTGCGCATATAGACTGTAATCGCAGCTGTTCTTCCCACGTCATTCTTTGGTGAACAGCCCTTTCATTTTTAAAGCCAATCGCAGCCCTTTCTGTTGAGCGGGTGAAGTCAATGACCAATCATAGGGGTGTAAGACCTCGTTTGACAGCGCTCCATAAGCAAGCAGGATAATATTTGCATTAGTTTATTTGCTATAAATGCTCATGCTGTCTTCTGTGCATGTATTGGAGTTTTATTTAAAACATTCAAAAAGAGTGTTTTCTTTGAGGTCAAATTAAAGGTACAGTTCATATATCTGACTGCTTGTATTAAAGGACAAAATTGTATTACAAATAATATATAAATATTAATATATTCATAGATTTTAATCAAAAAAAATTATTGTGTTGTGAAGATAATGTAATGTATTTTTTATTTATTGCCATGTCAGCAACCAAGGCTATTTTCACGGCAAGAACATTTCAATAATAAATAAACAATTTAGAACAACAAACAAATGAAATCACAAGTTAAATAAGATTTTTAGTATTAATACATGATAAGAATTCTAAAAAAAATTCTGGTGTCACTTTGTTAAAAATATCCTTAAGAGAGTTAATTTCATAAAAAAAGTCTTCTGGAATCATTAAAAGCAGGACAGTCCAGTAGAATGTGTTTTACTGTAAGAGGAATTGTGCAGTACAAACATCGAGTGGGGTCTTCATCTTTAGGTAAAAAGCGTGGGTTTGTGTTGTGAAGAAAAAAATCTAATAATGTATGGAAAGCATCGTCAATGCACCGTGATGCACAGAGATATCGAATTGAACCGAATCGATGGCATGATAATCGTAACCGAACCGTGAGACCAGTGTAGGTACACAGCCCTACACAATATGTGAACAGCCTATTTCACGGCAGTGTCACAATGAGGTCTACGATCTATGCATGGCAAAAAATAAATAAATCTGTGGACACGTACAAAATAACACTCAACTACTTCTGATATGTGCTCAAGCAGAACATCAGAGACTTGAGTTTGACGGTACGCGCACATGCACACTTGTTTTGCCATAGGTCTAGAGACAATTTGTTGCACCATTACAAGGGGATTTTTTTTTCCTTGTCTGTTTTAGAGACATGTTACTGGTCTTTGATGAAGATCTAATTGTTTTCACACTGTAAAACATCTGTGTATGTCAAAATTGTGATTAAAATCGAAATCGCAACATTGTTCAAGAAAATTGTGATAGGTTTCTTTTGCCCATATTGCACAGCCCTAAAACAAACGCACAAAAAACAAACAAACACACTCACAACAAACAAACAAACACGCAAAAACACATACACAAGCACGTGCATGCATGCACGATTCTGGCTAAAATGAGAATCACAATTTTTTTTCTTAAAATCAAGATGACGATTTTCTCATGATTCTGTAGAGGTAAAATAAACCTTAATATGAGCAGGCTATTATTATTGTTATTTCTCAAAGATATGGTAAAACAACACTAATAATATCAGGCGTATGTGTAGGTCTACTGTTGGTTAAAATGCTAAATTTTGTATAGACATTGAATGGTGCACTTGAACTGACTTTAAATATGTCCTGGTCGTTAATGCCAATGAAGTGATGACATTAGAATACAACTATTCATAATTCTGAGGTTGAATTATTGTGTTTGTGCATGCATTTTTAAAGAGATAGTTCACCCAAAAATTACTTACCATTTTCTATACACCCTTCACTTGTTTCAAACATTTATGAGTTTTCTTTCTTTAAATGAACACAAAAAGAATTTAACTGAATAACTCCTGTAGTATTGAAACAAGTGAAGTGTGAGTAAATAGTGAATACATTTTAATCTTTGAGTAAACGGTCCCTTTAAGGCCTGTGACTGTGTGAACATTTCAATATTTCAAATTTTAAAACATCCGGCCACAAGAAATTTTTTGTAACTTTAATAAAGATGAAATAATATACAATGAAGACTTTGCAGTGTTTATTCAATATCTGTACCTGAATAGTGAATACCTGAAAACTAGAATTCACTTTTATCCTTACTATATTTTATTTACAGTTGAAGTCAGAATTATTAGCCCCCCTGAATTATTAGCGTCCCTATTTATTTTTTTCCTTAATTTCTGTTTAACGGAGAGTTTTTTTTCAACACATTTCTAAACATAATAGTGTTAATAAGTACTTTCTAATAACGGATTTATTTTATTTTTGCCATGATGACAGTACATAATATTTTTCAAGACATTTCTATACAGCTTAACGTGACATTTGAAGGCTTAACTAGGTTAATTAGGTTAACTAGGCAGTAGTGTTGGGCGATATACGAAATTTTCAGATCACCATATCGTCCCCCTGTGAGATCGCCGATACACGATACTATCGCATGGGGGCGCAATAGTGTTATGTTTACTTATTTGTTCATTTATTTAACCATTTCTAAACGTATTTACCTTTTGGCTGTTTTTTTTTTTTTTGCTTATTTAATAATCTAATTCATTTGCATTACAATTTATCTTGGAAAATAATTCAAATCAATGCAAATTACTGTGCTATTACAGCTAAATAGGCTAAATTATTTCAAACATTATTGCATTATTTCCGATGCAACAGTGCGGCGTGGGACAAGATTTGATGGTGACTTCTTGTCCATGCCGTTATCGCGGGATTGCCACAAAATGGATATAATATAAATAGATGAAAGCAAAAGAAATGGTATTTATCTACGCACAGAAGAAACAATGATGCATTAAGGTCCTTTCAGGGTGACTTTTTGTGCGGTGAAGGCGTTTTCTTCATGTTTTTGTTCAGTTGAGTGCGACGCGGCGTCAGGTCTGACCATCATCACAAAAGTAGTCATCAAACTGTCACATTTGTTTTTGTTAAAATCCAACACAATGTTGCGCTTTAGGATATGGGTTTGTTGTTTTCTGATAAGAGAGTGGTTTCATTTTAGACAGTTTTTTTTTGACTGTATAGGCCTACATATTAAACTTTTTACTGAGCTCAGTAAAATGTTCTTTGATAAGTTATTAATTATCTGTTCAATAATTCATTAAAGCCAAAATGAATGGTAAAATGCAGGTTGTAATTTAATTTAATATATATATATATAGGCTGGGGCGATGCAGTGGCGCAGTAGGTAGTGCTGTCGTCTCACAGCAAGAACGTCGCTGGGTCGCAGGTTCGAACCTCGGCTGGGATGGGTCAGTTGGCGTTTCTGTGTGGAGTTTGCATGTTCTCCCTGCATTCGCGTGGGTTTCCTCCGGGTGCTCCGGTTTCCCCCACAGTCCAAAGACATGCGGTACAGGTGAATTGGGTAGGCTAAATTGTCCGTAGTGTATGTGTGCGGCTGGAAGGGCATCCGCTGCGTAAAATCGTGCTGGATAAGTTGGCGGTTCATTCCGCTGTGGCGACCCCGGAATAATAAGGGGACTAAGCCGACAAGAAAATGAATGAATGAATATATATAGACTAGTTTAAATAAACAAATAAAATATATATTCATAGTCTTTAAATAAATATAGGCCTAACATTTTTAAATTAAATAAATAGGCTATTTTCTAAACAAATGCGCATGTCCGTGTTTATCATTCCATCAAATTGAACACAAATAAGGCACATATATTCCGTGTATTTAAAGAAACAGTCAATACATGCACTGAAAAAATAGGCTATAGGCCAACTAAAAAACTTAAATACGCTTTTAATAACGAATATAAATGAAAGATAAATAACTTTTTTGTGAAAGCAAGAGAGAATCTTGGAGGAGGGCTGTCTCAAATGACCAATGATTGTGTATTACTGCAACATCTTTTATTCCAGAACATTTGAGCTGGTTTCAGCTCTTAGTTCTTTCATTTTCTTTTTAGTTTTTACAAATAGTTTTATTTAACTTGTTCGTTAATTAAATCCCGTTTTGTTATTTAGCCTATTATTTTTATGCAACAAAGTTGCAAATTAATTTGCTATGAGATGTGGCTGTGTAGTGCCCTTACGTGCAGCGCGCGAGTCAGCTGCTGCTGAGAGAGAGAGAGAGAGAGAGAGAGTGAGAGAACGCAAGAGAGTTGGTCAAGTGATGTTGATGCAAACACCTGAAGCTGTCAAATTATTTGTGGTTCATTTATTATTAATGATGAAGATTAAAAATAATAATACTATTCATTTTATTCAATAATGTAAGTAAAACATGTAATGGGTCTACATTAATGCGAAACGAGCTAAATATCGTCTTTAAAATCATCATAAGTCTCAGCTCTTGGCGATATCTTTGCCTATCGTCGATACACGATACTATCGTCTATTGGCACAACCCTACTAGGCAGGTTAGGGTACTTAGGCAAGTTATTGTATAACGATGGTTTGTTCTGTAGACTATCGGGAAAAAAATTGCTTAAAAGGGCTAATAATATTGACCTTAAAAGGCTTATAAAAAATTAAAAATCTGCTTTCATTTTAGCCGAAATAAAACAAATAAGAATTTCTCCAGAAGAAAAAATATTATCAGACATACTGTGAAAATTTCATTGCTTTGTTAAACATCATTTGGGAAATATATAAAAAAGAAAAAAAAACATCCAAAGGGGGGCTAATAATTCTGACTTCAACTGTATCTATGCTTGTAATTTATTTGTTATATATTATTCGAGATTCACTCCTCTACAAAATCCCCCAAATCAATCCAAATAAACTGTTAAATCATCTGGTAAAATTGTATTTACATCGCAAAATATATCACAGAAATACAAAATATCATGATGTCAGATTTTTCCAATATCGCGCAGCCATAATTCAAGTATACAGATGTTTGTTAAACAAATTTCCATGACTTTTCCAAAACTTTGTGGGTTTTTCTGTTTTTCCAAAACTTTTCCAGGCCTGGAAAATGCCATGTCAAAATTTCATGACTTTTCCATGACCGTATGAACGCTGTATATTGACACTGTTAAACATTTATTTTCATGCACAACACTTTGTTCGCGCTATAAAAGAAAAAACATATCAAATGCTTGTCGCAATCATAACTCGAAAAAGCGATATGATCATTTAAATGACGTGTTCGGTTTTGATTTCACTTTCACTGCCGAGTGCGTCATGCCTGCCGTCATTTTGAGAGAGAAAAAACATACATGCCAATCATACTTCCCATCATACTTCCCGCACGGCTCCCAAACGATCACTCTGTGCAACGAACTGAACATTATTTACAACTTTATTACCTGTTATCCACAGCCTATGCAGATTCTGTTCACTAAATGAAGTTTCACAAACAAATTTAGAGAGGAGCACGTGATATGATTGATCGCGGCTGGTCTCTCATCTGTAATCATTCAGATCGTGCGGGGAGGGGGTCAAATCGAGATTTTTTTTGCGATTAATCATGCAGCCCTAACACACACAAACAAACAAACAAACACACACACACACACACACACACACACACACACACACATAAGTGAACTGTTGGTGTTACCTGCAGTGGTGTGCTCGCTCTGGTTTAATGCTGCAGCACTTCGGGCACTTGTAAATGACCTCTCCAGGCTTCAGCTGCAGACTCTCCATGTATTCCTTAGTGGCGTTTCCTTTGGGAACTGCACCCTGACGGACACAAAGCACTCCTCATCAAAAACCTTCATAACAAACTGTTCACAGAGTCTAAATATTGGCCCTTATTTTACCGGATCTGTCAGCATGGTCCTCAGGTGCGACGTCAGCGCAAGCACGGCCAGAAAGTTAAATGCCACGCCGTTGATTAGAGTGTACCAGAAGTTTTTGGAGGGGAGCAGCATGACGAAGTTCACCACGAATTCGGCGTACATGACCAGGAACCACGTCATGAAGGCACACACCATCCCACAGCTGTCCTGGATGAACCAGACGCGGCCGGTCGTCACCTCCTCTTCCCCTCCGCTGAGCAGAGGCTGGTGCTGCTCCACATCCCTCAACCGCTGTCCTGAAGACTGCATTCTCTCCTGATCAGCCAGACAAAATTTCAAATTTAGAAGTGCATTTTTATTACAGTAACTCATCGTTAACATACAGTTGAAGTCAAAATAATTAGCTCTGTGTATTTATTTTTTTAATATTTCCCAAATTATGTTTAACAGCGCAAGGAGTTTTTCCACAGTATTTCCTATAATATTTTTTCTTCTGGAGAAAGTCTTACTTGTTATTTCGGCTACAATAAAAGCAGTTTACAGAACAAACCATAGTTTTATACAATGATTCACCTAATTACCCTAACTTGCCTAATTAACCTTGTTAAGCCTTTAAATGTCACTTTAAGCTGAATACTAATATTTTGAAAGATATCTAGTAAAATATTATGTACTGTCATGGCAGAGACAACAGAAATCAGTTATTAAAATGAGTTATTAAAACTATTATGTTTAGAAATGTGTTGAATAAATCTTCTTCAGAAACTAGGGAAATATACAGGGGGGCTAATAATTCAGACTTCAATTGTATATATGTGAGTATATATATATATATATATATATACATACACACATATACAGGGAGTGCAGAATTATTAGGCAAATGAATATTTTGACCACATCATCCTCTTTATGCATGTTGTCTTACTCCAAGCTGTATAGGCTCGAAAGCCTACTACCAATTAAGCATATTAGGTGATGTGCATCTCTGTAATGAGAAGGGGTGTGGTCTAATGACATCAACACCCTATATCAGGTGTGCATAATTATTAGGCAACTTCTTTTCCTTTGGCAAAATGGGTCAAAAGAAGGACTTGCGGGCTCCGAAAAGTCAAAAATAGTGAGATATCTTGCAGAGGGATGCAGCACTCTTAAAATTGCCAAGCATCTGAAGGGTGATCATTGAACAATCAAGCGTTTCATTCAAAATAGTCAACAAGAAGCGTGTGGAAAAACCAAGGGGCAAAATAACTGCCCATAAACTGAGAAAAGTCAAGCGTGCAGCTGCCAAGATGCCACTTGCCACCAGTTTTGCCATATTTCAGAGCTGCAACATCACTGGAGTGCCCAAAAGCACAAGGTGTGCAATACTCAGAGACATGGCCAAGGTAAGAAAGGCTGAAAAACGACCACCACTGAACAAGACACACAAGCTGAAATGTCAAGACTGGGCCAAGAAATATCTCAAGACTGATTTTTCGAAGGTTTTCTGGACTGATGAAATGAGAGTGAGTCTTGATGAGCCCGTGGCTGGATCGGTAAAAGGCAGAGAGCTCCAGTTCGACTCAGACGCCAGCAAGGTGGAGGT
Source organism: Danio kyathit (assembly GCA_903798195.1). Lineage (NCBI taxonomy): Eukaryota > Metazoa > Chordata > Actinopteri > Cypriniformes > Danionidae > Danio > Danio kyathit. Next base: position 10,181,995 of record LR812536.1, on the reverse strand, counting down.
GGAGTACTGGTTTGGGCTGGTATCATCAAAGATGAGCTTGTGGGCCTTTTCGGGTTGAGGATGGAGTCAAGCTCAACTCCCAGTCCTACTGCCAGTTTCTGGAAGACACCTTCTTCAAGCAGTGGTACAGGAAGTCTGCATCCTTCAAGAAAAACATGATTTTCATGCAGGACAATGCTCCATCATACACGTCCAAGTACTCCACAGCGTGGCTGGCAAGAAAGAGTCTAAAAGAAGAAAAACTAATGACATGGCCTCCTTGTTCACCTGATTTGAACCCCATAGAGAACCTGTGGTCCATCATCAAATGTGAGATTTACAAGGAGGGAAAACAGTACACCTCTGAACAGTGTCTGGGAGGCTGTGGTTGCTGCTGCACACTGGAGGTGGATGAGGAGATTTCTCCCAAATAATGTGTAAAGCACTTTGAGTGTCCAGAAAAGCACAATATAAATCAGTCATCATCAACTGGCGGCCTGCTAAGCCGTTCAATCCGGCCCGCGACTGGATTCCAAAATTGTGAGGATCTAAAAGAAAATAGTGGTCCACACTAGGGCTGTGCAATTAATCGAAATCGAATCGCAATCGCGATTTGGAACGTTGCGATTAGCTAATCGCAAAAGGCTGCGATATGACATGTATATGATTTAACTTCCTATGCTCAGAGCAAATGCATGACTGCCATCTGTGTGACAGTCGTCTGTGTGTGACAGCCTTACTAGCCAATCGAGTGAGCACACTTTTGTACTGCCCAATCAGAATTGCGCAACTTACCTATGCGAAACGCCCACAATAACAAACAGGAAAGCGCGAACGGCTACACGAGGAGCGTCTTGCTAAAAAGCAGGGGTGTAGATTTAGCATGGACAGAGGGGACGCAGAGGAGGACCAACTATTGAAATGTCCTCACCAATAATTTAATTCACTTTAAAAAAAATCACGCTGTCAATATTAACCTAGACATGTTAACCTAGAAAGGCTGGGCCTTTCCCCGCTGTCATGTGAGAGGCTGTAGCTGCGTTCAGGAAAGCAGCGCCAAAACAGCGCAGGTAAATTCCCCGTGCAAGAATGAGGTGTGTGAGGTCTGACACACACAGGTGAGGATGGCGGAAGCAAAAAAGGACATAAAGAGCTTTTTTCAACAAAAAGTGTAAGTCACATAAACTCAAGTTCCCTACTGAATGAGTCCATCATGATAATCATGGCGTTAATGCTCGTGTTTTGTGCTTTAACGCACAGTCTGTCGTTATAGCAGGCTGATAAAGTCTGTGAATAATATGCCCTGAAAACTAACTGCAGAATAAACAGCTAAATGCAAAAGTATATGATCCCTGCCTGCCAGTTCTCCTGATCTCTCAGAGTAACAGGTGCAATTTCGGTTGAATCAGTTTATCAGAAAAACTACAGCCTGTGCTACATCTTATATTAATACTCCTATATGAGACATGTTTAATTTGCACTACGGCTAAAATAAACAGAAGTCTTTATTAAACTTACTCTTTATCAGTTAATAAACATTCTTTTAACGTTACACTGTCAGGCCTGTAGCCAGCTTTTTGAATAGGTTATTTTTGCAGTTATTCCCCTAATTTTCTATTTAATTATGAGGTATAAATATTACATTTTAGTGACATTTTAAGAACTAATTTTTGCTGCATTATCTTGTCGGATGGTTATCATAACCACACTTTTTGATGTACCAAAATACATTTTAAACCATTTTGTCAAATTGCTATCACATTATTTTACTATTTTAAGTGTTTATTTACAAATGTGCATTTAAACTGTAAGTTTAATATTACAGTTTTATAAAAATAATGAAAATTTATAATAAACAAACGAAAATATACTTTTAATATATAAATTAAAGTAATTATTATTATTATTTTGGTGCATTTAAACAAAACAGATTTTTTAAACAGATATATTTATTAAAATTATATTTTGGTCAACAAACATATTTGGAAGTTGAAGGATAATACATTTAAATTTATGCGAAATATTGTAAAAAAATTACAAATTACAAAATTTCCAAAATTTTTTGTTCCTCTTGAATTTTGTTATTTAAAAAAAAATGTATTTAATATTTTTCTATAACATACATTTGGCTGTACTAGTTTTTGGACTGTTATCGTAAGTTATTTTGTTAGATAAGCTCCAGATTTGGCTTCAGTACTGATTAATGTACTCTATATGCACAAATATAATATTGTATAGGTTCCTACAGAAAATATTAATCAAAAATGAGAGATTTGTTAGGGGTGTACTCATACTGCGTGTGTATATGTGTGTATGTGTGTGTGTGTGTGTGTGTGTGTGTGTGTGTGTGTGTGTGTGTGTGTGTGTGTGTGTGTGTGTGTGTGTGTGTGTGTGTGTGTGTGTGTGTGTGCCACACACAGTTGAAATCAGAATTATTAGCCCCCCTGAATTAATAGCCCCGTTTATTTTTTTTCACCAATTTCTGTTTAACAGAGCAAGGAAATTTTCACAGTATGTCTGATAATATTTTTTTCTTCTGGAGAAAGTCTTATTTATTTTATTTCAGCTGGAATAAAAACAGTTTTAGTTTTTTAAAAACCATTTTAAGGTCAAAATTATTAGCCCCTTTAAGCTATATTTTTTCCGATAGTCTACAGAACAAACCATCGTTATACAATAACTTGCCTAATTATCCTAACCTGCCTAGTTAACATAATTAACCTAGTTAAGCCTTTAAATGTCACTTTAAGCTGTATAGAAGTGTCTTGAAAAAATATCTAGTAAAATATTATGTGCTGTCATCATGGCAAAGATAAAATAAATCAGTTATTAGAGATGAGTTATTAAAACTATTATGTTTATAAATGTGTTGAAAAAATCTTCTTTCCGTTAAACAGAAATTGGGGAAAAAAAATAAACAGGGGGGCTAATAATTCAGGGGGGCTAATAATTCTGACTTCAACTGTGTGACTGACACACACACGCACACACGCGCACACACGCACACACACGCACACACACGCACACACACACAATAAATCCTTAGTGTTGAACCCTGGCCTGTATATGATATTATAACAAAACTGTATTTTTTTTATTAAAATCAAGACACAAATCTAAAAGATTGTTGTACTTTGATTCATGAGCTTCAATCTAAACAATATAATAACATTTCATAAGGACATAAAATATTGTAATAATATTCCAAATCTCCCCAAAATAAAACTGCAACAAATAAACAAAATGTGAGTGTGTAAAAGGTTTGCGGGCGGTGTCAGCTTGAATCACTCTTACAGTGTTAAGATTGTGAACTATTTTCTGTGCGAGTATCACAGAAACGCCGTTCCCAATCTACAGTCTTTTGCTAAAGAAACATGGCAGAAGTTTCAGTCCTGGACTTGGCCTGAAACTTAGCATCTCATTTACATAAATACTATTGAGATGCAAATCGCTTACAAAACAAAAGGCCAAACAGACGAAAAGAGAGATGTGTGTGTGTGTGTGTGTGTGTGTGTGTGTGCTTACTGCCAAAAACTGACAGTGAAAATATGCCTTTGATGAACTTTTGCATTAATGTACTTTATATTCTGGTTTAAGTTACAAACTGAAGTTAATAGTTTCGTGCAAATGATATTTTCTTAACAAGTAGAATTGACTCACCACACAGTGCGTCCCTCACAATGACATCCTCTCGAACCCCGCTGGGTTTGAATTCAGTGGCATCCACAGTCTGGAGCCTGTTGAGGACAAACACACATCAAGAGTCATGGTAGAAGTGATCAAACTTACAACAGCAAAGAAAAGTGTGTCAGTAAGCGGGGCATTGCACAAACAGATAAGTGTGTGTGTGTGTGTGCGCTATTATACTACTATTACTATTATTATTAAGTTATTACTACTATACAATTATATATATTTATTTATTTAATTGATGTCTTGAATTTTTTTATTATTAGTTTTATTTATTTTTTGTATAAAGTGTACATGTTTTTGTTGAATTATTTTACTATCCACCTATTCATGTTTTCCCCTTTTTTGTATTTTATTTTGTTATTATTGTTATTTATTTTTTACTTTTTATTATTATACGTTTTCTCTGTAATTGTCTAATTAATAATAAAACATTAGTTTATTCGTTAATTTCTTTTTTGTGTACATATTTAACAAATGTCTAATTGTTTTTATTTATGCATATATGTTTCAGTATTATATTATGCATAGTATTTTCGGTTTTACGGATAACTGATCATAAAATGTAAATATTCTTTTTAATTTATTTTTAAGCAAAAAATCTGCTATTTACATTTTTAAATATGCTATTTACTGCATATGCCGAGTTTTATGCTGATATTTATTATCAATTTCCAAAATTCTGATTTTTATGTTACTATTTCTGGTCAATTACTTTCTATGGGGAAATTACTTGAAATGTTGGTGTCATTAATTCCTATGTGAAGTTAAATAATGCATTTTAAATTATGAATAAATGTGTAATGATAAAAAAAAAAATAGTTTTGACACAAGGTTATGAAATCTATATGGTGCTAATCTGTGTGTTTATTGCTTTCTATTAGTCTAGCCAACTTTCTTAGTAACAAGTATGCCCACACGGAAGCTGCACGCGCAGAAATCCGCAGATTTCTGCAGATTTATTGCCAATAATGGAGTCTATTTATTTACTTGTGTAAACTTATATTCATTCAGTTGTTAAATTAATTTCAGTAATATTATTGACTAATATGAAAATGTTCATATGATTTATTTATAATACAGTCTGTAAAGTAATATGTTCTGTCTTTTAGTAGATATATGAAAGACTTGCTTAGTTTACCAAATAAGTGGGTCTAATTGGATTTGCATTATAAATAATAATTTTTATTTCATATATTAAGTTTTTAGTTACGATACTCCCAAAATTATTTTGCATAAAACTGCAGATTTTTTTACAAAATTCTGCGCATAAATAGCAAAAAATGTCAGCAGATTCTGTCTGGCCCTGGTCAGAAGTAGGGCTGGGCGATTAATCGAAATGTAATCGAAATCGACATTCAGAATCTAAAATTGATCTAATTTGTCCAAGTCAATTTTTTTCAATTACTTTCCCTACATGTGGAGTCATGTGACCCTGCTCTGTTAAGGCTGAATTATACTTATTATATTATGATTTATACTTATTATATTATTATAACATTATACTTTTGCACAAGTACAGACCGGTGCAGCCTTCGCATACCCGAGCACCTCTCAAAAAAAATGAACTTACACATCACAATGACGCATAGTGCAAGCTTTGTGATTGGTTGGTTTGGTAGCGATGAAGACGGTAAGCAGCGCAGAGTTGCGTTTTAGGCAATGTGTGTTTTAAAGAAAAATGCAGCATCTCTAAAACTTTTGATTCTTTAGTGAAATATTTGACTCAGAGTCGAATAAACGAATCGAGTTGGGTTCGGATCTTTTGTTTGATCGTATCGATGTCGTTACATCACCAAATATGTACTTCCAGTTCTGTTAAAATGTGCACGCGCTTTCCCTCCACACACTAGCGGAGTATCACAAGACTGATCATGACGCAAAGATGACGATCACTGACAGATGGAGATTCGGCTGCAGGAATAAAGGGTTAAAGTTCATTTTCACAACAATACCACAGTATAGCCAACTGTGTGCTATGTTTGTTCCTGTCATTTTTCTGATTTTTGATACAATAACCTACGCTGCAATGCAGGATTCATCCTATTAATCAACTACCTTAGTCAGAAGTCTTAAAATAAGATTTTTTTTTTTTAGTTTTAGTTGATTTATTTAGTTGATATTCATTATAAAAATCTTAACATTCATCCAAGTTATTGTTTTGACACATTGAAAAATACAACGTCATTGTAATTTCCAGTCAAACTATCCCTGTAAGTTGTTGACAAGTCAAGTTGATGAAATTTAAAATGCAAATAAACATTTAAATAAAGTGCTAAACAAAGCTCTACATGTGTAGCCTAGCCTGAATCCTAGCCTTAAAATGACAAACAGGCTAAACGATATGTTATTGTTCAAACAGAGCAACAGCTCAGTTTTATGCTGATAGTTTTTTTTATCAATTTCCATAATTCTGATTTTTATGTTACTATTTCTGGTCAATTACTTTCTATGGGGAAATTACTTGAAATGTTGGTGTCATTAATTCCTATGTGAAGTTAAACAATGTGTTTTAAACTATGAATAAATATGTAATTAAAAAAACTTTTAACACAAGGTTATGAAATCTATTTGATGCTAATCTGTGTGTTTATTTCACTGACACAGATTTTGATATAATTATTAGGCCTAGGTGTAAATTTTTTTTACTTTATATTAGTTTTAGATATTAGACATTATAGACTAAAAGAAAAACTGAAATATTTACTGTGAAACTAGCTGAATTCAATTTAATATATTTTATACTTTTAACATTATAACAAAATGGCTTTGGTTTTAGGGTTGTAATTCCTTAAAAAAAAAAAAAAAAAAAAAAAAAAAATATATATATATATATATATATATATATATATATATATATATATATATATATATATATATATATATATATATATATATATATATATATATATATATATATATATTATTATATATATTTAAATAAATATGAATAATGAAATGAATTCAATTTATATTTTTTATATTTTCACATCTATTATTATTATTATTATTTGCATAGCACATGCCAAAACCCATAGCATGTTTTGTACCATTCCAAATTTGTAGTCAAAAATGAAATAAGAGCTTCAAAGGGTTAAAAACTTCCTCCTAAAGTTTGTGTACCATTACATATATACAAGTCACATGAAGGCAAGTAAAACATGATTGTAATTTTACCTTCATATTTTAAACTACACCATTACATTTTTCATTCATTTTCCTTTGGCTTAGTCTTTATTTCAGAGTTCGCCACAGTGGAATGAACCACCAACTATTCCAGCATTTGTTTTACTCAGTGGATGCCCTTCCAGCCGCAACCCAGTACTGTGAAACACCCATACACACTCATTCACACACACTCATACACTACAGCCAATTTAGCTTATTCAATTCACCTAAAACGCATGTCTTTAGACTGTGATGGAAAACGGAGCACCCGGAAGAAACCCACGTCAACACGAGGAGAACATGCAATGCCAACTGGCTCAGCCGGGACTCAAACCAGCGACCTTCTTGCTATGAAGTGACAGTGCTAACCACTGAGCCACTGTGTCACCCTAATTATTCCAAATTTATAGTCAAAAATAAGTTAAAAATGTAAAACTTCCTCTTAAAGTTTGTGTACCAATCCATATACACAAGTCATATAAGGGTGAGTAAAATATGATGTTAATTTCCATTTTCAGATCAACTGCACCATCAAGCACTTCATGTCAAATTTATGTGAACAGATTCTAACTTAAGAGTCCAAAAGCTGACCTATAAACCTTAGTTTCAGTTTTTTCTTCTGTGAGATACCATCATCAACGCAGTGGCGCAGTAGGTAGTGCTGTTGCCTCACAGCAAGAATGTCGCTGGGTCGCAGGTTCGAACCTCGGCTGGGCTGGGTCAGTTGGCGTTTCTGTGTGGAGTTTGCATGTTCTCCCTGCGTTCCGGGTGCTCCGGTTTCCCCCACAGTCCAAAGACATGCAGTACAGGTGAATTGGGTAAGCTAAATCGTCCGTAGTGTATGTGTGTGAATGTGTGTGTGTTCCCAGAGATGGGTTGCGGCTGGAAGGGCAGCCACTGCATAAAAAATCGTGCTGGATAAGTTGGTGGTTCATTCCACTGTGGCGACCCCGCAAGGGACAAAGCCGACAAGAAAATGAATGAGATGCCATCATATTTCCAGAATAAGCCATAACAATAACTAAACCTGATATCAAAACATTTAAACTGAAAATGGAAATATAATACACTCTTTGAAACAAGCCAAATTTTCTTGATTTTTGTTTTGATATCCGATTTTTTTGTTTTAATTTAAAGAAAACTCACTCAATAAATAAATTAATTAATTAAATCCTGCCCTGATATCAAAACATTTAAACTGAAAATGGAGATTAAATACACTGCCATTAACTTAAATCAATAAGCGTTTTATAGACAAACAAAAAATATTGTCTTGTTTTAAGAAATAATGTCAAAAATAAGTGAGTTTTCCTTAAAACAACTAAGATATTCTTGTCAAAACAAAAGAACAAGAATATTTAGCTTGTTTTAAATGAAAAAGTCACTTAATTTTGTCATATTATATCTTAAAACAAGACAATACGTTTTGTTCACCTAGAAAAAGCTTCTTGATTTAAGAATATTTCGATATTTGGACTAAAAACAAGACAAAAACTCAAAGTAAGAAAGGCAATTTTGTAGTGTTTTTAGAAATAACACGTCAAAATTAATTGAGTTTCTCTTTGAAACAAGCAAAATATTCTTATTTTTTGTTTTGACATAAGATTGTTTTGTTTGTTTTAAAGAAAACTCACCTAATTTTGGCATATTATATTTTAATACAAGACAATATATTTTGCTTGTGTAGAAAAAGCTTCTTGATTTAAGAGTTTTCAGATATTTGGACTAGAAACAAGACAAAAACTCTAGCATTTTTGTAGTGTAGCTTATGAGGAAATGCGTTTTGATTTCTACAATAGTTTTGAGAAGCTTATCATAGTAAACAGACACAAATTCAGTGTTGTTGTCATTTTGTAAACCATACTCAAACACTGATCTTCTTGTTTATCTCTTTCTCAATCTAATCTTCCGTCACACCCTGAGTATCCAACACAGCATTTAGTTATAAAATCTCCAGCATGACTTTAATACAGCACATTTATTAGCTATTAAGTATTGAATTACTGTAGCAGTCTAATGAAAAATCAGTACAACACACTTAAATCGGACTGATAAATAAATCGCAGCCATACAAACACCACCATGATTCACTTTCTTTATCGACACACTGAGCTCGTGCTTTCACTTACCGACTCCGAAATGAGATTTGATCCTCCAGCTGCTATTCTCAGATGGGCGAGTGGCAAATGTAAATATATCAATTCATTTCTGGGGCTTTTTGAAGGCTTTCATGGGTGAGAAATAAAGATGAGGGTCACACACACTTCCGGGGTCCAGAGCGATCATTATTTCTGCTGCTTCTGCTGTGTGCTGAGTGACGGGCCCGTGTGCACGCCGCCGCGTCTCTGACCCCTGTTGGCCGACAGCAAAACTGCAGCGGGAGTTCATGGCTTTACTGATGAGCTCCTCCAGGGGCCTCTGCTCACTTTCGGTCTCGACGGAAAATACAGGATTATTATTACTTTATGAGAGATCTCAAAGGGGATCTATGTAGAGAGAGAGAGAGAGAGAGAGGAAGCGAAATTAATATCATGTGCTGTAATGTGGATTCAAGACTTGTTGCTTTAAGTGAAAAACGAGACATTTTCAGCTGCACTCAATTTTTTACCATAGTGGTTAATTAATGAATAACATTTTAATTATTATTTAGGGTCATGTGATGTAGAGCATATTAGTCAAGTATTTAAACAGTTTCAGAGCTGGAAATTATGTTTGAATACTACTGTTTTGGTAATGATAAAATAAAAATAAGTAAATAAAATAAATTAAAATATATATTTTATTATATTAATTATATAATATATAATTATTAGTTCTGTAATTCTTATTAATGTCAAAAAATATTTTTAAGAAAAATAAATAAATAAAACTTATTTATGGTAGTTTTATTATATATATATATATATATATATATATATATATATATATATATATATATATATATATATATACAACAGTTCTGTCTGGTTCTTGAATCTGATTGGCTGATGATATATCCAGCTGCAGACCCGCAGAACCACACACGTTTCAGGCACACCAGCCTGATCTCACGAGGAAACGTAAGTATTTTACGTTTTGTCAGTTTAGTGGCTAATTCGTACGAATTCGTACGAGTTCAGTCGTACGAAAATGTACGATTTTAAAAAGGAGGCGTGGCACCTAACCCCACCCCTAACCCCAACCGTCATTGGGTGATGGGCAAATCGTACTAATTTGTACGAATTAGATCGTACGAATTCATACGAATTAGCCACTAATCAAAAAGTTACGAATTGGCCGTGAGATAGCGTTGCGCCACAATCCAGCACACACAATCTAGGCAAGCCATATATGGTATCTAACTAACTCCTTAGGAGCATTAACGCCACCTACTGTATTTCACAAATATGGCGATTGAGACCATTCATTAGACTGTGAACAGTTTATGGTTTCCCATTTCAGTCATTAGATCATCATTATATCGTAACGATCATTTTAACATCTCTGCAGTTTCTGAACTCAAAGTATGTAAATAAAAATAATTGGTTATGACTTTATTCACGTATCCACATACACAAAGAAAACATAACGGACCGTCTAATTGTAGGATTAAGTGTAATAAACTAATTCGGGATCTTAATATTGTCATACTTGGTTAAAATCGTTTCGTTGTAAAATATAAAAAACAAACAGTAATGTGTCACATTAAATGAAACCACTATCATTTACTAAACTGTAGCAACTGTTATCAATATATATATATATATCACCTTAGAGTTATAAGGTTCTATCTGACATTTTTGTCAAAATTGAGTTATTGACATATTCTTATTAATTGACAACTTATTTACATTATGGGATGTTTATTTATAAGTTGTTCACATTTTAAGACTTTTTACTTAAAAAAACAAATGTTACACACATATTTGCTATGGAAGGCAAAAACTGAAGCTCAATATCTCAAAATCATTCAAAACGCAGATAGAACCTTATAATTCAAAGGTGACGATATATATATATATATATATATATATATATATATATATATATATATATATATATATATATATATATATATATATATATATATATATATATATATATATATATATATATATTTTTTTTTTTTTATTTTTTATTATTATTATTATTATTATTATTATTATTAATTATACACAGTTAATTTATTTGTATTGCTACATTTGTTGCAACTATAATTACCACAAATTACCAGTACTGTATGGTATAAAAACACTATATTACTTACTATAAATTACTAAAGTATTTAATGTGGGAAATCATTAATAAAAAAGTTATTAGTAAGTTAAGCAAATAAATACTATTAAATCGCTTGAGTAAAATATAGTGTTATAATTGTAAAAAGATTTTTATTACATATAAAGATGTGTTATTGCCCATACATATTAACATGCTATTATTTCCTTCATCATAAATGAATTCATCATATAAATTAAAACTGTCCAATTTAGATCGTTCAGCAAGGCCAGCAAACAGTATCTGCTATATTGACTCTGTTAGTCTCAGATAAATAATGACTGATCATCTATGATGGCTGCTCAGTCTATTATATTGAATGGCGATCGGAAACAACGCTCCCCATTCGCCCGTTTCGATCGCCTTATTTGTGAATTTGTTTACACTATTGCTTATTGTGTACAATATTTATAACAATATATATAAAAATATATTAATGACAATGTCCGAGAAGACATTAAAAACTAACTTCCGTCGTAACCATATATGGTTTGCCTAGATCGTGTGTGCTGGATTGTGTGTGCCTGAAACGTGTGTGGTTCTGCGGGCCTGCAGCTGGATATTATTGGATAGCCGTGCAAACAACTCCGCCCACATACAGCGACAAGCAGAGGACAGTCTTCAGCAGGGGTGCTCAACCCTGTTCCTGGAGATCTACCCTCCTGCAGATTTCAGTTGCAGCCCATATCAAACACACCTGCCGGTAATTATCAAGTGCTATTCAGGTCCTAATTAATTGGTTCAGGTGTGTTTGATCAGTGTTAGAGCTGAACTCTGTAGGAAGGTCGATCTCCAGGAACAGGGTTGAGCACCCCTGGTCTACAGTTTGACAAATATCCCTGCTGTTGGACAACATAATGTACTTTTGAGGCTTTTCAGTTGAGAATGTAGTTGTTTAGATTGGAACTATGCAGTTTATTTATAAGGATAGTGCCTATTTTAAAATATTTATCATTTTGGAGCATCGGATTCAGTGCATCGGCATCCATCAGCCTGTCTGAGCAGACCTAGGACAGTGACGGTTGACGTTCCGCCACAAGATGGCGACAGAGATCGCATAATAAGTCCTCAGAGGAGAATAACCACATTTTCTCAGCGCAAGTTTCAAACTACAGCTGATCAAATCATTATAAATCAGGTAAGAGACATTCTAAGTCAGGGATGGGCAAACTTGATCCTGGAGGGCCGGTGTCCCTGCAGACTTTTGCTCCAACACTAGTTAAACACCATAGATATATACACTAGATGTCGCCTACCCTGCTATTGTCTTTTAGAACGAATGCGTCAATAGAGCCGCCATTTTAGTACAGGGTAGCGCTCCTTTGAAATGAATGCGGGACCAAGGTGAAGCGGAGGACTGTGGCCATCCAAAGCCAGAGAAATACACATATACACATATATCTATGATTGGGAGTTTTCCCCGGTGGTCAGTATGCAAATATTTTTTTCAATTACGAAATATTATAATTTTACATCACTTTTCTACATTAATGGATGTGACCGCATGGGCATTCCTGACAAAAAGTGAGTGTTTGTGTGCATGGAAATGCATTACCCTCCTTCCCTGTTTAATTTGATCTAATCCATGTCCTGAAACACACCCCCTCACCTGCTTTCACTTCTCATTCTGACGGAGGGAGCGATCCGTTTGTGAATGAATCTCCGTTATGAACGACTCGTTCACTTAGCTGACAATAATACAAGTTTCTAGCACGGCAGCATCTTCTTGTCATTTTTCATAACATAGTTTGCTTATTTTATTCAACAAAACTAGCATAAGTCTAGAATTTAGTGTGAGTTGGTGCTACTTTGCCTTATGGTGAATGCAGCAAGAGACTGTATTATCATCAATAACATTACTTGTTAAGCACAAAAGTTCATAACATACAAAAACTTAAAAAACAAAATCTTACCTATGAAATGTGATGCCTTTGTGCTTTGTTTTCTTTGTTTGCGCGTTACTACAACGCAAACACAGCGCTAAAGTCCAGCATCTTCACATTGGCACACTGTCTTGACTAGTGCGGTTAAATGACGTTTGTCCTAGAAGCACTGTACCAATGTGGCAGCGCTATTGACGCATGCTCAGGGTCCCTATGCGATATCTAGTGTATATATTTATGGTTAAACACACCTGAACACCCTAATCAGTGTCTTCAAGATCACTAGAAAGCTGCAGGTGTGTTTGACTAGTGTTGGAGCAAAAGTCTGCAGGGACACCGGCCCTCCAGGATCAAGTTTGCCCATCCCTGTTCTATGTTCATCTCTCTTGTTTGTATTTTGTAGTGTTGTATTTAAACCACAGAAACTGCTAGTGTTTGCTTTCCTTCAGCTTTTTCAGGGTTAATTATTGTGAAATCCCGATTGCAACAGAGAAATAGCCTACCGGGAAATCTCTGTAGACTGATGACATTTCATGCTTTTCAGCCTTATAATCACCTGCTTTGTCATCATTTTAGACATTACGCTAGAGAATCATTCAAATAGCTCTAAAGTGGCATTAGTGAATGAGCTACGATTTCTGCTGTTCTGATGCTCAGCTACAGATTCCTCTTACAAAAGGGTTTTTAGACTCTCCATGTTTGATTTTCTTTTTTATATACACGATTGTGCCGTCGAGCTGTTGTATAAACGCAATATCACATTCGTAGCAGTGCGATATGGCTGCATATCGTCACTGGTGGGCAGGGGTGTAGCAGACATTGTAAAAGTGTGGGGATAGCTAAATGAGATCCAAAAGTTTATGTTAATTTAATTATTAATCACCTGTTTCTAAATGGTCTGACTATAAAAGTGAGGGGGACATATCCCCCTGTTGTTATGCCCCTGCTGGTGGGTCACTAAGGCAACGCAGGTCTCTCACCAGTGCTGATATACAGCCACATCACACTGCTACTCGTGTAATATTGTTCATATATCATATAGATATATATGATAAAAACATTATTGATTTTAAGATTTTATCACATTATTTAATTATTAAATTATTATTTAAAGAAAAGAATATTCATTTAAATTTAATAGTAGCATTATACAATAAAATTAGTATTTCACATAATAATATTAGTCATGACTGCACTTCATCATAATTCAAAGAAGTATAAATTCTATATTATATTATATTATATTATATTATATTATATTATATTATATTATATTATATTATATTATATTCATTAATTTTCCTTCAGCTTAGTCCCTTTATTCATCAGGTGTCGCCACAGCGGAATGAACCGCCAACTATTCCGGCATATGTTTTACACAGTGGATGCCCTTCCAGCCGCAACCTAGCACTGGGAAACACCCATACACACTCATACATTATGGCCAATTTGCACTTGTGGGGGAAACTGGAGAACCCGGAGAAAACCCACACCAACACGGGGAGAACATGCTAACTCAACACAGAGATGCCAAGTGGCCCAGTCGGGACTCGAACCAGCGACCTTCTTGGTGTGAGGTGATAGTGCTACCCACTGAGCCACCATTTCCGGCAGCTAGCTCTCTGCAACTCTCACATGGTCGCCCACTGAAGCTAAGCAGAGCTGCTCCCAGTCAGTACCTGGATGGGAGACCACATGGGAAAGCTAGGTTGCTGCCGGAAGTGGTGTTAGTGAGGCCAGCAGGGGGCGCCCAACCTGCGGTCTGTGTGGGTCCTAATGCCCCAGTATAGTGACGGGGACTCTATACTGCTCAGTGAGCACCGTCTTTCGGATGAGACGTTAAACCAGGTCCTGACTCTCTGTGGTCATTAAACATCCCAGGATGTCCTTCGAAAAAGAGTAGGGGTTTAACCCCAGCATCCTGGCCAAATCTGCCCACTGGCCTCTGTCCATCATGGCCTCCTAACCCTCCCCATATTGTAATTGGCTTCATCACTCTGTCTCCTCTCCACCAATCAGCTGGTGTGCGGTCTGGCGCAAAAAGGCTGCCGTCGCATCATCCAGGTGGATGCTGCACACTGGTGGTGGATGAGGAGATTCACCCCAATGTGTAAAGTGTCTAGAAAAGCACTATATAAATGTAAGGAATTATTAATTATTATGATATTATTCATTCATTCATTCTTTTTCTTTTCGGCTTAGTCCCTTCCAGCTGCAACCCATCTCTGGGAAACATCCATACACAGTCATACACTATAGACAATTTAGCTTACCCAATTCACCTGGACCGAATGTCTTTGGACTTGTGGGGGAAACCGGAGCACCCGAATATTATATTTATTATATTTTAACACAGGGAGAACATGCAAACTCCACACAGAAACACCAACTGACCCAGCCGAGGCTCGAACCAGCAACCTTCTTGCTGTGAGGCGACAGCACTACCTACTGCGCCACTGCGTCGCCTATATTATATTATATTATATTATATTATATTATATTATTCATTCATTCATTCATTTTCTTGTCCGCTTTGTCCCTTGCGGGGTCGCCACAGCGGAATGAACCGCCAACTTATCCAGCACGATTTTACGCAGCGGATGCCCTTCCAGCCGCAACCCATCTCTGGGAACTTCCACACACACATTCACACTCATACACTATGGACAATTTAGCTTACCCAATTCACCTGTACTGCATGTCTTTGGACTGTGGGGGAAACCGGAGCACCCGGAGGAAACCCAAGCGAACACAGGGAGAACATGCAAACTCCACAAAGAAACGCCAACTGACCCAGCCCAGCCGAGGTTCGAACCTGCGACCCAGCGACGTTCTTGCTGTGAGGCGACAGCACTACCTACTGCGCCAATATTATATTATATTATATTATATTATATTATATCATATCATATTATATTATATTACATAGACCAGACTATGAACAATGCTAAAAATAAAAAGTTAAAATAGAAAATATTTAGTACATTAAGTCAAACTGAATTTAAGTTTTTAATTTTCTTGTTTCAATTAATGTTTATTTTTATTTGTCTTTTTAAAATTCCCTACTATGGAAGATCTCTTCTTGAAGACTTACAGACATTAATACAATTGTGAGTAGTATAGGTTTTTTAAAAATTTCTGTAAGAACATTATTTACCTTATTTAATATGTAAACAATGACAATTCGACTAGAAATAAAGAAGGCCTCAGCTTGTGATGCTTCAATTGACCACTGGGTGGCGCTACAGGTCTCCATCTCTTTTACCTTCACCTCGTTCACCTTTTAACGTAACTTGTATAGTTTTCACCAAACTTACCCAGTTGTTTTATTGTATTAAAAATGTCAAATTAGTTCATACCACAATTTTTTATGAAATTGTATTATGTGCATGAGATTCTTTTTCTAAGTTATACTTAAAAATATATACTTCTAGTGCACAAATCTGAAGTTAAGTTCGAGACCCTTGTTTTCCCTCTTCATTTCTTCTTCTTTCTTTCCGCTTTTCTGACTCATTACAGTCAAAGATTTTTTTAAGAGCTGATTTTGAATTTAATATCTGTATTTAATCACTCATAATTCATAAAAATGATAATTAATATTAATTCATATAATTCATTTAAATTAAATAAAATAATAATAATAAAACAAAACAAATAATAATAATAAATAAAATATTAAATAATAAAAAAATAATAAAAAAAATAAAATAAAACAAAACAAATTAAATAAGATAAAAAAAAATAATAATAATAAAAAATAAAATAAAACAAAATTAAATTAAATGAAAAATAATAATAATAAATAAAATAATAAAAGAATAAGAAAATAAAAAACAAAACAAAATAAAAAATATATAAAATATTAATAAATATAAAATAAAATAACGGGCGACGCAGTGGCGCAGTAGGTAGTGCTGTCGCCTCACAGCAAGAAGGTTGCTGGTTTGAGCCTCGGCTGGGTCAGTTGGCATTTCTGTGTGGAGTTTGCATGTTCTCCCTGTGTTCGCTTGGGTTTCCTCCGGGTGCTCCGGTTTCCCCCACAGTCCAAAGACATGCGGTACAGGTGAATTGGGTAAGCTAAATTGTCCGTAGTGTATGAGTGTGAATGAGTGTGTGTGGATGTTTCCCAGAGATGGGTTGCAGCTGGAAGGGCATCCGCTGAGTAAAAACATGCTGAATAAGTTGGCGGTTCATTCCACTGTGGCGACCCCGGATTAATAAACGGACTAAGCCGAAAAGAAAATGAATGAATGAATAAATAAAAATAAAATAACATAAAATGAAAAAAAAATAAATAATAATAATAATAATAAAAAATAAATTAAATTAAAACTAAATAAAATAAAATAAAACAAATAAAATAGTCTAATGAAACAAAAAATAGTAAAAGTTAAAATAATAATAAAAAATAAAAATAAAATAAAATAATAAAAAACAAAACAAAAAATCATAAAAAACAAAACAAAAAACAACATAATATTAAATAAAACAAAACAATATAAAAGAAAAGAAAACAATATAAAATAAAACAAAACAACATAAAATAAAACAAAACAAAACTATATAAAATAAAATAAAACAAAACAAAATAAAATACAATTAAGTCCCAATTTTTGTCAATTTTAACTTTGTATATAATCTAGCAAATTGTGCACAAAAAATAAACCTTTGTAAAAACCTTCAGAATATAGATGGTGCATGTAAAGATCTGTTGAAGTGGAGATTTATGGCTCAGTTCAGAAGAAAAATCACATTTAGACAAAACAGCCATTTAAATATGTAGTGTAATAGAAATCTACAGTCACAGATTTATAAAGTGCAACAGAAGAAACTATTAAAATTGTATTTTTGTTGTTTTCTTTGCATTAAGCAGGAAAAACACTTTAGAAAGAGCCAAAATATTGAGAAATGACAGGTGCATGAAAATCTGTGTTTTGCCTCGCTTTATGCTTCATCAGGTTTCCTTTAAAAGCATTTCCTGGTAAACACCTCCACACTGTGAGGCCCAACAGTGATCCTCAATTCCAGCCGTCTGCCCGACAAATAAATAAATAACTAAATAAACAAATAAAAATAAACAGGCACGCACTAGCAGAAGCCTAAAGCAGATTAAAGGCTGAAGCTTGGAGCCGGAGCTTCTCTCCATTTCCCAGACTGCATCTCTTCTCACCAATGAGCAGCAGCTAAGCTTAACTCAACATGATCCACAGTGCATTTCAGATCAGAGAAAAGCTCATCCAGCACACACACACACACACACACACACACACACACACACACACACACACACACACACACACACACACACACACACACACACACACACACACACACACACACCACATGCAAAAACACGCCATCATAACATCACGCTATATTAGCAATATCAGTCTCATATTTGCATGTTGTGTTTATTAGGGCCATATACATAACATGAATGTTATAAAAACCTGAACAGAGGTTATTAATCAGACTAAAATAATTATACATAAATTCTAAAATATTTGTTTAGATAAATGTTATGTGGTGAAGCGGTGGTGCAGTAGGTATTGCTGTCGCCTCACAGCAGAAAGATCGCTGGATCGAGCCTTGGCTGGGTCAGTTGGCATTTCTGTGTGGAGTTTGCATGTTCTCCCCGCATTCGTGTGGGTTTCCTCCAGGTGCTCCGGTTTCCCACACAAGTCCAAAGACATGCGGTACAGGTGAATTGGGTAGGCTAAATTGCCCGTAGTGTATGAGTGTGAATGAGAGTGTATGGGTGTTTCCAGGTGATGGGTTGCAGCTGGAAGGGCATCCGCTGCGTAAAACATATCCTGGATAAGTTGGTGGTTCATTCCACTCTGGCGATCCCAGATTAATAAAAGGACTAAGCTGAAAAGAAAATGAATGAATGAATAAATGTTATGTTACTCATTAATGTCAAGTGAATAAAAAAATATACATGTATATCAAATAAATACTTATTTATGGGGGTTGTATACATTTTATAGCCTACAATTTATAGAGATTTTTAAAAATATATAATAATTTCATTTAAATTTTTTTAAATTATTGAGAGTTTGTGTATATATATATACAGTATATATATAATTAATAATAATACATATAATTAAAACAATTAAATTAATAAATTAAAATTAATAAATTAATGTTTAAAATTAATTTTAATTTTAGTAGCATTATACAATAATATCAGTATTTGACGATAGTATTTGTATTAGTCAAATAATTCATCATAATTCAACTAAAATACAAAAATATTATATTCATTCATTCATTTTCTTTTCAGCTTAGTCCCTTTATTAATACGGGGTCGCCACAGCGGAATGAACCGCCAACTTATCCAGCACATATTTTACGCAGTGGATGCCCTTCCAGCTGCAACCCATCTCTGGGAAACATCCATTCACACTCATTCACTACGGACAATTTAGCCTACCCAATTCACCTGTACCGCATGTCTTTGGACTGTGGGGGAAACCGGAGCACCTGGAGGAAACCCACGAGAATGCAGGGAGAACATGCAAACTCCACACAGAAACACCAACTGACCCAGCCCAGCCGAGGTTCGAACCTGCGACCTTCTTGCTGTGAGGCGACAGCACTACCTACTGTGCCACTGCGTTGCATAATATATTATATTATATTATATTATATTATATTATATTATATTATATTATATTATATTATATTATATTATATTATATTATATTATATTATATTATATTATATTATGGGCAACCCAGTGGCGCAGTGGGTAGTGCTGTTGCCTCACAGCAAGAACGTCGCTGGGTCGCAGGTTCGAACCTCGGCTGGGCTGGGTCAGTTGGCGTTTCTGTGTGGAGTTTGCATGTTCTCCCTGGGTTTGCGTGGGTTTCCTCCGGGTGCTCCGGTTTCCCCCACAGTCCAAAGACATGCAGTACAGGTGAATTGGGTAAGCTAAATTGTCCGTAGTGTATGAGTGTGAATGTGTGTGTGGAAGTTCCCAGAGATGGGTTGCGGCTGGAAGGGCATCCGCTGCGTAAAATCGTGCTGGATAAGTTGGCGGTTCATTCCGCTGTGGCGACCCCGCAAGGGACAAAGCCGACAAGAAAATGAATGAATGAATGAATGAATATTATATTATATTATATTACATTATAGGTTTACGAGGCTACTATAATATTAAAATTATTTTACATTTTAATATAAATTACAATTAAAATAAATTTTCAAACAAAAATGATTTTTCTACGATAATGTTTGATGAATAAATTTTGAATATTAAATCTCTAAAATAAAATCTCTAAAATAAAACTTATAACTTAATACTTGTTAGAGGAATTTAATGAATCAATCTAATAAATAAATAAACAAACAAATAAATAAACAAACAAACAAACAAACAAAATAAAATGGTTTCCCAGTGATGGGTTGCAGCTGGAAGGGCATCCGCTGCGTAAAACATGTGCTGGATAATTTGGCGGTTCATTCCGCTGTGGTGACCTCTGATTAATAAAGGGACTAAGCCGAAAAGAAAATTATTGAATGAACAAAATAAAATGAAATAAATAAATAAATAAACAAACAAACAAAATAAAATTAAATGTATAAATAAATAAATAAATAAATAAATAAATAAACAAGTAAACAAACAAACAAAAAATAAATATAATTAATTAAAATAAAATAAATGAATACATTAATTAAAAAAATAAAACAATGAATGAATGAATGAATGAATCAATGAATTAATGAAAAATAAACAAACAAACTGAATAAAATAATGAATGAATGAATGAATGAATAAAAAATAAACAAACAAAACTAAATAAATAAATAAATAATATTTATAGTTTATGCATCAAGCTAATGCATGCAAATCCAGTACTTACGGAGACTAAATTAAAAGCTTTATTTCCTGAAACAAACAAACATACAAGCAAACTATTAATTTCTCGGATGTGACCAAATGTCATTTTCCAATTAAAAAGATTAAATTACATTGCAATTATGTTAAAATCTTGTGAAGTGTGAAATTAAGGCCAGCTCTTTTGTTTTCTGCCTCTTGTAGTATAGTGAAGTGCATTGAGGTGCAAATGATTTTGTCATCCGGCCAGACTGAGAGCAGCTCATAATGACTCAGATATACGCCACAAAACATCTTTGACTAAACCTGAATTATTAAACATCCCACTAATGCCACAAACCCCATCGCAATGGAAAAAAACAAGGCTTTACAAGAACGACTCGGAGCTAATTATTTTTTTAAAAGCTTTTATAAATCCAAACTCAAACATGAGCCAAAGTTAATTCTCTGCGCAAGAAATGAGAAAGCGTAAGGTTTCATATTCAGCGTTTCATTTAATGCCATAAGAGGCTTGTTATTTTTACTGTGAATAATCTGAGTGACAGATCTTGACTAATGTGACACTTACATCATACTTTGCCTCTGAATTAATATTTCAGGTTTGGTTATGGTCTCTCAGACTGCTAGCTGCAGTTATGTAAACTGATTTGTTATTTTATTTACTTATTTATTTTGCACCCATGCGTGGTTTACTTTTCTTATTATAGATGGTGTGTTTCAAAGCGATAATTAATTTAGAGTGAATGTAGTACTAATGGGCGGCATAGTGGCGCAGTGGGTAACACTGTCACCTCACAACAAAAAGGTCGCTGGTTCAAGCCTCGGCTGGGTCAGTTGGGATTTCTGTGCGGAGTTTGCATGTTCTCCCCATGTTCGTGTGGGTTTCCTTCGGGTGCTCCGGTTTCCCCCTCAAGTCCAAAGACATGTGCTTTAAGTGAATTGGGTAAACTAAATTGTCTGTAGTGTATGTGTGTATGTCCTGGTCCTTCAGGTTGGGGGTTGAGCGTTGGGATAACGACCCACCTCGTAAAAATTAGATGTTACTTCAATATAAATGGCCCCGGGAGTAAATAAGTATGTTAGAATTAAGCTCTTAAAGTTATTAAGGTCTTAAACAGAAGTTGCTGAGACTTTTATTTCAGTATGTTGATGTACTTCTAACTGAAACTGAATATTGAGTAGAGGACGGAGCTTTCTTTTGCGTATCATTCCCTGTTTTTTTCCCTGAAGTCAATGGTTACAGATTTTCAGCTTTCTTCAAAATTCAATATACACTACCTGACAAAAGTCTTGTCATCGATCCCAGTTGTAAGAGCAACAAATAATAACAAAATTTGGAAAAGTGTCAGAAGGTAGATTTTTCCAATGAATCATCTGTTGAACTGCATCCCAATTATCACAAATACTGCAGAAGACCTACTGGAACCAGCATGAACCCAAGATTCTCACAGAAATCAGTCAAGTTTGGTGAAGGAAAAATCATGGTTTGGGGTTACATTCAGCATGGGGGCGTGCGAGAGATCTGCAGAGTGGATGGCAACATCAACATCCTGATGTATCAAGACATTTGTGCTGCCCATTACATTACAAACCACAGGAGAGGGCAAATTCTTCAGCAGGATAGCGCTCCTACTCATACTTCAGCCTCCACATCAAAGTTCCTGAAACCAAAGAAGGTCAAGGTGCTCTAGGATTGGCCAGCTCAGTCACCAGAAATGAACATGATTGAGCTTGTCCAGGGTAAAATGAGGGAGGCATTGAAGATGAATCCAAAGAATCTTGATGAACTCTGGGAGTCCTGCAAGAATGCTTTCTTTGCCATTCCAGATGACTTTATTAATTAGTTATTTAAGTCATTGCGGAGATGTATGGATGCAGTCCTCCAAGCTCACGGGAGTCAGACACAATATTAATTCTTTCCAATGCAGCATGACTTTATATTCTATACTCTAAAATATTTCTGTTAAGTGACAAGACTTTTGTCTAAGCAAAGTCAGACCTTACTGTCCTATTGAAATAATTAAAAATTGAGGCATGATCATGTTTTATTTTGGTAAAATAAGCGTAATCTAGAGGCCTTTGCCTTCCATATAACCTGATACCTAATAACCTGATAACCTTCTAATACCAAATGATCAACTAGAAGTCAAGTTATTATTTGTTGTTCCTAAAACTTGGATAGATGACAAGACTTTTGTCAGGTTGTGTATATTAAAAGTCTTATTTAGGGTTCAGCAGTAAAAAGAAACTCATAAAGAAACTCATACTCATACAAAGGCAAGTAAATATTAGTTTTGGAAAAAACTATTCCTTACCTATTCTTTACCACCCAAAAAGTGATTTAATTTCCAGTAAACTGTTGCCTTAAGTTTTTAAGTTGAATCAAATTAAATCTTGCATATGTATAATATAAATCTTGTATATGATTTAACAAAATCAGTTGAAACTTGATTAACATAAAGGTGACCTATTAGAGTCAAGTGCTATTTTGGGGTTTCCGCCTGGATTTTGCCTACCCAGATTCAAAAGCTTCCCAAATCCACATGCAGAGGTGTAGATGAAAAAGTTTGGTTTCATTTTAAAGAAAACACTTTGAATTTTCTTAAAACACTGTTGAAAGTGATTAAAATAATTTTATATGTGGCTTGTGTTATAATAACCCCCCCCCCCCCCCCCCCCCCCCCCAAAAAAAAAAGAGGCACTTTTTTTTGTAAACTCAAATTTGAATACCTTTTAGATTCTGTGTGGTCTAGGTTGCTGTAATAAATTTTAATGGTTTCATGTCAGTAATCATAAGAAAAAAGAAAAATGTCTCTATCATAATCTATGCAAATGTTATTCTATTCCAATTGATGAGAGAACGAAACCACTTATTGGGGTAGTGGGCCAGTATGGACCTTTCAAGGGTTCACACTAGCTGATGATTGATTATTAAGCTGGTTTGGCATGCTGTCCTGGGAGAAAGCCCTGAGCTCATATGATCCTTGAGCCCAGGGCTCCCTCCCGTTTGCAAGGCGAGAGGAGAGTTTGAGCTCAGGTAGATCTCGAGAACTCCCCTGCTGTAGTAGCTAATGAACAGATAGTGACTGCTCTTAAGAGATAACTACTTACTAGGAGCATGTCTATGGTGCCGATTTGGATTAGTCACTTAACTTAAGTTGCATGATGGGATGATGGGAGGAAACCGAGGAACCCGGGGGAAACCCACGTAAGGATGGGGAGAACATGTAAACTTCGCACAGAAATGTCGGCTGGCTTGGTAAGGACTAGAACCAGTGACGTTCTTGCTGTGAGGCAACACTGCTAACCACTGGGCCACCGTGCCACCCATCTAGGAAAGAAGGAGAAGTAGGGGTGAAAGGGGGGGTTATAGGGGTTAAATGTTATTTAGTTGTTTAGGAATCGTCTGATTGGTGAATCATAAATTGAATAATGCAATACCAGCCGCAAGCAATCATAAGCATGTGATCCTCTCGAAATTAGTTTATAAATAAACTTCACTTAAAATTCAAAGAATGCGAAAGTAAATGACGTCATGGACCCGTTACCGCATACACAAAGTTTAAGAACAGAGTTTTGGGGCAACAGTGTGTAATATATCCAACCATAATTTTAA
The DNA here is from genome assembly GCA_903798195.1 of Danio kyathit. Lineage (NCBI taxonomy): Eukaryota > Metazoa > Chordata > Actinopteri > Cypriniformes > Danionidae > Danio > Danio kyathit. The sequence goes on along the minus strand of LR812536.1, from coordinate 10,157,556 downwards.
TTTATTATTTCTATTTTTTATAATCACACTTGATAAAAACAGTCTGCAGAAACACTTTGATTGACATTCTTTCAATTTATATGTCATCAGAGGGGGAAAGCCCCGCCCACTAGTGAAGATCTCTCCCTCATTAGCATAAACAGCCCTAAGGGAGAAGCAGCCAATTGCCATTAGTTTTGAATCTGCTGCTATGCTGACACACAGGCATTTGTAGCTCCGCCCTCTTTTGAAAAAATCATTTGAATTTAAAGCAACAGTCACCAAAACAGCAAAATTAGGATCAAAGCCTAAAAGAAGCAGTATCAAAGAGTTATAAAAGATTATTTGTGTGGTATATTGAGGTGAAACTTCACACTCTACACACTCTAGAAACTTATTTTTACATCTTGTAAAAAGGGGCTGAATAGGTCCCCTTTAAACTGTAATAATTGATGTGGTCATGACCTTTGTGGAAAAAAGCATGCATTGATGAATCTTGCATAATAAAGCACATTTTGATTTCCCGCTGACTCAGAGCTTATCAAACCTTTTAGATGTGTTACTAAGTATAGGCTGTGCTTGAAATCTTTTGTCATGTGACTGGATTGATGCGAGATAAAACCACATCCGTGTGCTGTAAGAGGAGCAGTGGATGTATGGAGGAGGGTTTCACTCTCACCTCAAGTTCTCAGCTCTCTGCGGGTGAAGATGAGATCGGATTAGTGCTAAAACTGGCGCTGGCAGATGTTTCGACTCCATCCAGATGATCCCTTTCACTGGAGAGAAACCATGGCTCGTAATGCAAATGCAGGACGTATCAAAAGAGAGATTTTGATGAATTTAGAGTAAATTGTGTAAAGTATACTGTTGAAGTCAGAATTATTAGCCCTACTGAATATTTTAATATACAATTTCAGTTTAATGGAAAGATGTTTGTTCAGCACATTTCTAAACATAATAGTGTTAATAACTCATTTCTAATAATCTGATGCAACTTAAGTTTTAACTTAAGTAGTAATCTGATATATTTTATCTTTGCCATGATGACAGTACATGATATTTGACTAGATATTTTTCAAAATACTAGTATTCAGCTTAAATTGACATTTAGAGGCTTAACTAGGTAATTAATTAGAAAAATAATTAAACAAAATTAATTAGAAAATAGAAAAAAATGCTTAATAAGGCTAATAATATTGACCTTAAAATGGTTCAAATTAAAAACTACTTTTATTCTAGCCAAAATAGAACAAAATAAGACTTTCTCCAGAAGAAAAAATATTATAGGAAATACTGTGAAAAATTCCTGTTAAACATCATTTGGGAAATATTTGAAAAAGAAAAAAAATTCACAGGAAACTTATAATTTTGACGTCAACTCTAGGTAATATGTGCAGACAAATCAGAAAAAAGTTAACAACAGATTTAAACAGCAAACAAGATTTACCTTTTAGCCAGCTACCTCCAATACTCTTGGAGCCTTTGGTAAATATGAAAAAAGAAATGAATGAAGAAAGGAGTTTTTATTTAACCTTTGGGCCCAGTTTCACAAACAGCATTTAGCTTAAGCCAGGACTAGGCCTTAGTTAAATTAGGCTATTTAAGCCACATTTATAAAAACAGCCTTAGAAAAATACATTACTGGTGTGCACCTGTAAACAAAAAATGAAACTGACATATTTTAAGACATCTCACTGCAAGTTATTTTCAGTTGAGAGCTCAAACATGCAATTTAATCCAAGACTAGCCTTAAACCTTGTTTGTGAAACCGGGGGTTAGATTTTTTGCTTTAAGTATATTAATGTTACCTGATGTGTCAGCCTGATCTCACAAGGAAACATAAGTATTTTACGTTTTGTCAGTTTAGTGGCTAATTCGTACGAATACGTACAAGTTCACTCGTACGAAATGTATGATTTTAAAAAGGAGGCGTGGCACCTAACCCCACCCCTAACCCCAACCGTCATTGGGTGATGAGCAAATCATACTAAATTGTACGAATTAGATTGTATGAATTCATACGAATTAGCCACTAAATCAAAAAGTTACGAATTGTCGTGAGATTGCGTTGGATGTGTCGGTTTATTCTTCACTTCGAGAGAGCTTAACGTGCTGCAATTTAAGAAAATACGTGCAATTACAAAAAACGCCACCGAATTAAGAAAAGATCGTCATCCGTTTGACAGCAGACGTGCTGCAAATCCTCACAATGCATGTACATAATAAAACGTGCTGCATTTTCACACAATGCAAACATTAATAAAACGTGCTGCATTTTCACACAATGCAAACATTAATAAACGTGCTGCATTTTTTCACAACACTTGCAAAGACAACGGAACACAAAGGAAATGTTTCATGGGGATCCAAAAACATGACAGACGCCGCTGTGCAGTGACTATGACTGTTTCTCAATATGCGTTTGTTGTAAAAAAATAAATGAGTGAAGAGAGAGAACCCAGCCCAGGAGACTTGAAACAAGCAGAATTCCTTTATTGAGACGTGTTGGTTAATCTGCAGTCATACAGCGTCTTCAAGAAGTCCATGTGTCTGCAGGAGCCTATTGGATCTGCGAATTTTATCACAAGTCTAATTTGAGACAAAGATGCCCCTGACTATAATGTCTTCTTAGGAGGAGGGGAGATGGCTAAACAAAGCATGCAAATTAAGTCGTGGAGTCAGCAAGATAACTGGCATAAAGGTGTTAGAAACATGCCCACATAAGTTAATCAACAAAAGGGGTTTCTTTGGCCTGAATGTATCACCCGAAGACAAAGGCAGAGTTGTTCAAAGTCTGCCCATAGCATTTGCATCACTTTGGCTCAGCCAGTAGTCAGAAAGACAGGTTTAATGTTTCTCATAGCTGGGCTGTTAATGAAATTACATAATTAAAAACCAAAGAATAGAACTTTTCAGTTATATGTAGATTATTGTTCATTTGAAACTAGATTATATCAATGTATATTTCCACACATTCTTGTGTCCTCGTGTTCTCGTGTAATGTCATCATCAACTGCCAAAGTTCAGTTCCAAAACTGAAGACCGCAAGAACGGAAAACGCGTGAAAGTTCCCGGATGTGTTCTGGATCTCGAGGATGCGTCGATGCAGACTTCAGTTCAAAACTCGCTTGAGAAGTCCCAGAAGTCATTGCGACTGAATAAAGGAGGTGGGAAGTGCAGCATTTAAGATTTATTATTAAAGTTCAGAGATATAACTTATTTGTTTTTGTTTTCCTAAATGAGATGGTGAAAGCAAACATGAAAATCTTTATAAAGGCATAAACACATTAAGAGTGTTTATTTGGTGAAATTCGTAATAAAATCTGTTTTAATTGTATTGTGCAACGTATATTTGTAAAGTCTTTATGCATAGTATATATCACAGGTGTCAAACTCAGTTCCTAGAGGGCCGCAGCTCTGCACAGTTTAGTTCCAGCCCTAATTGAACACACCTGATCCAATTTATTGAATTCTTTGGGCTTGTTTGAAACCTACAGGTAAGTGTGTTCAACCAGGGTTGGAACTAAACTGTGTAGAGCTGCGGCCCTCCAGGAACTTTGACATTCCTGGTATATATGGTGAAAAGGGGAAAAACAATGAATTGTTGTATGAATGGTGTTATGTTTAAATAATTTTCCGTTAAAAATGTGTGAAGGTCACGTGACCATCAGGATGAACCAGGGAAGAACGCTGCATCTCATTTCTCACAGCACACGTTCTCTGTTCTCGCGGTCTCCCGAGTTCGTTCATTCGAGGTAACTTGGCAAGACCGGTCTCCACAAGAACACGAGTCCGTTCTCTGCGTTCTTGGAATTGAGAGACAGCCGATTGCACAGTAAAGTTGTAGGTGATGTTTAAACAATGAGTTTTTTGTTTGTTTCTTTTAACATCCTGATTCCCTTCTCTTTTGTATTTTATTAGCCAAAATAACCATGACCTACCTGAGTCAGTCACATTTCAGGGTCCCCTTGAAACATTTCCATCGTGTTCCGTGTTATTTGAAAGTGTTGTGTGAAAATGCAGCGTGTTTTTTTTAATGTGTTTGCTTTGTGAGGATTTGCAGCACGTGTGCTGTCAAACGGGTGAAGATTTTTTCTTATTTTGCTGGCTTTTTTTGTAATTACATGTGTTTTCTTAAATTGTAGCACCTTAAGCTCTCTTGGCCACTGTACATTTATGACCCTGAACAAAAAAAATTGTATGGAACTTGAATTGTATGTACTTAATTTGAACTACTTAAAACATGAGTTTCCCAATATTTACATTTTTTGAACCCTCAGATATCATGCAGAGTTTCATACATCCAGGGGTTTTGTTTAGTGTTCTGATATGGGTTTTTTATTTTTAGTAATTTTTTTTACAATGAATTTTCCCATTTTTTTTGTGCTCACATTGTTATTTTAATGTGTCAAAGGTTTTGAAATTATCTCTGGTTTGTGTCCTGAGATTGATTGATTGATTGATTGATTGATTGATTGATTGATTGATTGATTGATTGGTTGATTGATTGATTAATTGATTGAGCAATTAAGTATGTGAATGGTAACACCTGCTTTTTACCTTGTGATCTTGGACTTCACTTAAAAAAACATTTATTTTGGGAAACATTATACTATATTATTTACTGAAGAATGCTTTTGGCCAAAATGTCTGACAGTTGACTGCTCTGCTGCAAAATTTAAATAAATATAAAGTGATTAAGAAGATGAAGTGAGTGTTGATCACTGGAATATGATGCTTTTTTAACAAAATGAAAAACTTAAGTTGCAAACATTGCACAAAGAACTACAAATAATAATAATTCCTTACATTTATATAGCGCTTTTCTGGACACTCAAAACGCTTTACACATTTTTACCTGGATGACCATACGGCATCCATATTGCACAAGGCAGCACACTAGCTGATTGGTGGAGAGGAGACACAGTGATGAAGCCAATTAGGATATGGGGATGGTAAGAAAGCCGTGTTAGACAGAAGCCAGTGGGCAAATTTAGCCAGGATGCTGGGGTTAAACCCCTACTCTTTTTCAAAGGACATCCTGGGATTTTTAACAACCACAGAAAGTCAGGACCCCGGATTAACCAAATTCCTGGACAAATTTGCCCACTGGCCTCTGTCCATCATGGCCTCCTAACCATCCCCATATCATAATTGGCTTAATCTCTCTCCTCTCCACCAATCAGTTGGTGTGTGGTGAACAGTCTGGCGCATATGGCTGGATGAGGAGATTTCCTCAATGTGTAAAGCGCTTTGAGTGTCCAGAAATGCGCTATATAAATGTAAGGAATTATTATTATTAACGTCTCATCCGAAATACAGCACTCACTGAGCAGTATAGAGTCCCCATCAATATACTGCGGTGCTAAGACCCACACAGACCGCAGGTTGAGCACCCCCTGCTGTCCTCACCAACACCACTTCGAGCAGCAGCCTAGCTTTCCCATGTGGTCTCCCATCCAGGTACTGACTAGGCGCAGCCCTGCTTCACGTCAGTAGGCGACCATGTGAGAGTTGCAGAGAGCTGGCTGCCGGCTAGAAGGAACCATAATGAAGGGAAAAGGGTAAAAAAAAAAAAAAAGTCTATACATATCTTCTCAGCCTAATTTTTTCTTATATTGACTAAGAATGTCAATATTAGGTACAATAGTTATAATAAATGAGTCTCGTCATAAGGTTTGCACGAGTATAGTGAGCAGCGGTTATGCCGGGTCAGATGTTGCGTGTAGGACTGTGCCAGGAACTACAGGCTCTGTGAATCTCTGGAGTGGGGCATCAATAATTCAATAAAGAAGACAAGCACTCCTTTTACCGCTCTTTTCGTCTGGCGGCTGCTGTGCTGTTTCATTTTTTCCTTCATATCCTGCCGATAAAACACTCATTTCTTTTTAATGCACTCTCAAAAAGTCCACAAAGGAGCTCCAAACATTCAGTGCAGCCTATGCGGATGTCTAAATAAAAAACAAGGAACAGAAGATTCATGTTTAGAATCACTGCACATGGAAAAAATTCTATGCCGTTGTGGCAAAACCTGCAGTGTAATCATTTGAAAATGTTGCATATTTAACATATTTTAAAAACATTTTATTACATATTGCATATTGTGAATTAAAGCAAAATTAGTTGGTTACATTATTACAGTTCAGCTATTTATTTTACAACTGAGTAATTGTCGTGATCATCAGCGATCTAGCCCATGCAGATCACTGGGGAACTACACATCTGCCACCACATGAACTACAACTACCATGATGCTGTGCACCAATCAACACCCGCTACAGCTGACACTCACGCGCACACACACACACAGCTGAAACTTATAATCAATGATTACATGGACTATAAAGACACCTTTCATTTTCACACACTGCTGAGTCTTGTTCACATGTAAAGTTACCAACCGTTACTCCTGTCTAGCCTTGCCGTGCCTTTTGATTCTTGCCTTGTTTAAGTGTTTATACTGTTTACTGTCTACACTGACCTTGTTGCCTGTGAATACACTTTTGGATTACCCTCATGATACCGTTTGCTCCTGTTTTGACCATTGGCTTTCTGACTAAGTTGTAAATAAACTGCATTTGGACCCTCAACTCTGTTGTCACCCTGACCATTTGTTACAGTAATATTAATAACATACTATATTGATAGGGTTAGCATGTGGGTTAGATACAGGGCTCTATTTTAACAATCTAGGCGCAAAGTCTAAAGCGCATGGTGCACTGATTTATTTTATCTTTGTCATGATGACAGTAAATAATATTTGACTAGATATTTTTCAAGACACTTCTATACAGCTTAAAGTGACATTTAAAGACTTAACTAGGTTAATTAGGTTAACTAGGCAGGTTAGGGTAATTAGGCAAGTTATTGTATAATGATGGTTTGTTCTGTAGTCTATTGAAAAAATATATACAGTAGCTTAAAGGGGATAATAATTTTGACCTTAAAATGGTTCATAAAAAATTTAAAACTGCTTTTATTCTAGCCAAAATAAAACAAATAAGACTTTCTCCAGAAGAAGAAACATTATCAGACATACTGTGAATTTTTTTTTTCTCTGTTAAACATCATTTGGGAAATATTTAAAAAAAGAAAAAAGAAATCAAAGGGGGGCTAATAATTCTGACTTCAACTGTATTTCTGGAGAGCATCAAATACCTCCCAGGAGCTACTTTTTTTTTGCAGTTTTTGTTTTTCGTGAATCAACCAGAGGCCGCTGTGTACGCTTTTTGAGATCTCAAATTTCTCTCACGAGTGCCATTGGCTCCTGCTGTTCTCGCGTAAATCCACCAGAGGCTGCTGCCTCCTTCCCGAAACCCAACCAATAGTGTTTTCAAAAGCCCACCCACTTTTAAAAGCAATCCAGAAAAAGTAAAGCCCTCGCCTGGTTTTTACCACATTTTCAGATTTTACCACATTCTCACCCTGTTATTTTATTGTTTATTTTATTTTTTGCCTTCTGTTTTTGTCTTACCTGCTTTCTGGAACCGCTCTTCACCAGACTCAAACCTCATCATCATGGTCAACTCCTCTCTGCATCTCAAGTCAGCCGACATGCATGGCAAGCTACTGGACAAACTGGTGGAAAAGCCATCCACATGAAGATGATCAGTAAACTGGTAAGCGTGAAAAGAAACGACGTCCTACCGCCCCGTAGCATTAGTTTTAAAGCAAAAATGCAACCATACATACTTCTGGCTACATAATTCGTGATCTCCAGAAATGTATATAGGGCTGCGTTTTCAGAATGAGCCTATGTTGTTAAAAATCATATTCAGATTTTGCTCGCTAATCTGCTTCATCCTTCACCTTTCACTTAAAAGTATAGGCTTTTTTGGTGATGTCAGCTTAAAGACGCCTCTCATATGGAGAATGAAGTCACATGCATTGCTCAGGTGTGAGTTTTTCACACACTTCAACAGAGTGTAAAGATCTTGATGGTTCTGTGGGTCTCGTCTGTCAAATCTGAGCTTTATTTGTATTTTCTATTGGATTCAAGTCAGGTGATTGGCTGGGCCATTCTACAGCTTGATTTTCTTTCTCTGAAAGCATTTGAGAGTTTCCTTGGCTGTGTTTTGGATCATTGTCTTGCTGAAATGTCCTCCCCTGTTTCATCTTCATCCTCCTGCTAATGTAGATTTTGGACTGAAGCAGCTGATAATTCTTCACACTGATGAAGGGCAGAGGGTTGCCTTTCTTTATGTGTTCAACACTTTTTCTCTGCGTCATTTCATTTTATTACACATAAATTCATTTGTAACTAATTAGTTTTTTTTTTGCATATGTGGATTTCTTTAGTTGTAACCAACATCTGGGGAAAATCCACAGCACCTTTAGAAATATGTTTTCAGAGAAAGATGACATGTTCAACACTTATTTCCCCCTCTATATCAATGGCTGTTTTTTTCGGCCAACATTCTTCCAAATATGTTGTTTTGTGTTCACCAAAGAAAGAAATTCTTTGTGAGTGTGAGCAAATGTAGAGGAAATGTTCATTTTTGAGTGAACTATCCCTTTAAGTGTTTCATCCCTTTTGAAAAGCCTGCCACGAAGAAGCCATCTGACATGATGAGTGATGTCAGAAGAAGAGTGAGGAAAAGGCTGCTTCCATTAAAAGGCGCATTAGTGAGCATTATAGTGTTAATCCAGGGGCCCTTAGTAACCTGGTAATCTGGATTACAGCATGTGCAGATCAGCCTGTGTAGTTTGGGCTGGTGACCCTTCAGCCAAAGACCAACTTTATACTGCATTAGTGCTCCTGGCAGTTTTTTCTCTGCCATTTCAGTGTCTGATCCAGTGTGCATCTGCTGGAGGAAACATTCACCGGCGAATGTCTTCCTCTCTGCAGTGTTTCTCATCAATATGTAAACTTCTGCAAATGTTTAAGTGCCCCAAGGGTCCGGTAAACACACTTCTTGTGCTTCTTTGGCTCTGCATAGTGAAATGCCATCCTTTGCTTAGTTCATTTGGGCATTCTTTATAAGGATGCTGCAATTCAGATCAATGTACTTTTAAAACGGATTCACTCAAATATTATTATTTATTTTATGAAACATTTGTGGTTTCCTTTTGTACATAATTCAACAAAACTATTAGTTTTGGTTTGTCCAAATGTTGAATATTCTGATATAGCCAAATAGATTTAGCTCCAATTTATTTCTATTCTATTCTATTCTATTCTATTCTATTCTATTCTATTCTATTCTATTCTATTCTATTCTATTCTATTCTATTCTATTCTATTCTGCACTATTCTATTCTGCACTATTCTATTCTATTCTGCTCTATTCTATTCTATTCTATTCTATTCTGCTCTATTCTATTCTATTCTGCTCTATTCTATTCTATTCTATTCTGCACTATTCTATTCTGCACTATTCTATTCTATTCTGCTCTATTCTATTCTATTCTATTCTATTCTGCTCTATTCTGCACTATTCTATTCTGCACTATTCTATTCTATTCTGCTCTATTCTATTCTATTCTATTCTATTCTATTCTGCTCTATTCTATTCTATTCTGCTCTATTCTATTCTATTCTATTCTGCACTATTCTATTCTGCACTATTCTATTCTATTCTGCTCTATTCTATTCTATTCTATTCTATTCTATTCTATTCTATTCTGCACTATTCTATTCTGCACTATTCTATTCTATTCTGCTCTATTCTATTCTATTCTATTCTATTCTGCTCTATTCTATTCTATTCTGCTCTATTCTATTCTGCTCTATTCTATTCTATTCTGCTCTATTCTATTCTATTCTGCTCTATTCTATTCTATTCTGCTCTATTCTATTCTGTTCTGCTCTATTCTATTCTATTCTGCTCTATTCTATTCTATTCTGCTCTATTCTATTCTGTTCTGCTCTATTCTATTCTATTCTGCTCTATTCTATTCTATTCTGCACTATTCTATTCTGCACTATTCTATTCTATTCTGCTCTATTCTATTCTATTCTATTCTGCTCTATTCTATTCTATTTTGCTCTATTCTATTCTATTCTGCTCTATTCTATTCTGTTCTGCTCTATTCTATTCTATTCTGCTCTATTCTATTCTATTCTGCTCTATTCTATTCTATTCTGCTCTATTCTATTCTATTCGGCTCTATTCTATTCTATTCTGCTCTATTCTATTCTATTCGGCTCTATTCTGTTCTATTAGGCTCTATTCTGTTTTATTCTATTCTGCTCTATTCTATTCTGTTTTGTTCTATTCTATTCTGCTCTATTCTGTTCTGTTCTGTTCTATTCTATTCTGCTCTATTTTATTCTACTTTATTCAGTTTTGTTCTATTCTATTCTCCTCTATTCTATTCAGTTCTATTCTGCTCTACTCTATTCTGTTTTGTTCTATTCTATTATATTCTATTCTATTCTATTCTGCTTTATTCTATTCTATTCGGTTCTATTTTATTCTATTCTGCTCTATTCTGTTCTGTTCTATTCTGCTCTATTCTATTCGGTTCTATTTTATTCTATTCTGCTTTATACTATTCTATTCTGCTCTATTCTATTCTGTTCTGTTCTACTCTGTTCTGCTCTATTCTGTTCTGTTCTGTTTTATTCTGCTCTGTTATATTCTATTCTATTCGGTTCTATTTTATTCTGTTCTGCTCTATTATATTCTATTCTCTTTGGTTCTATTCTGTTTGTTCTATTCTATTCTATTCTTTTCTGTTCTATTATATTCAATTTTGTACTATTCTGGTCTGTTCTATTCTATTCTGTTCTGCTCTATTCTGTTCCGTTCTATTCTGCTCTATTCTTCTCTGTTTCGTTCTGTTCTATTCTGCTCTATTCTATTCTATTCTATTCTATTTTATTCTATTCTGCTCTATTCTATTCTGTTCTTTTCTATTCTGCTCTATTCTGTTGTATTCTATTCTGCTCTATTCTATTCAGTTTTATTCTATTCTGCTCTTTTCTATTCTAATCTGTTCTATTCTATTCTGCTCTGTTATGTTCTGTTCTATTCTATTCTGCTCTATTCTGTTTTGTTCTGTTCTTTTCTGCTCTATTCTGTTCTGTTCTATTCTGCTCTATTCTGTTCTGTTCTATTCTATTATGCTCTATTCTGTTCTATTCGGCTCTATTCTGTTCTGTTCTATTCTGATCTATTCTGTTCTGTTCTATTCTGCTCTATTCTATTCTGCTCTGTTCTATTCTATTCTGCTCTGTTCTATTCTATTCTGCTCTGTTCTATTCTATTCTGTTCTATTCTGCTCTATTCTGTTTTGTTCTGTTCTATTCTGCTCTATTCTGTTCTGTTCTATTCTGCTCTATTCTGTTCTGTTCTATTCTATTCTGCTCTATTCTGTTCTATTCGGCTCTATTCTGTTCTGTTCTATTCTGATCTATTCTGTTCTGTTCTATTCTGCTCTATTCTATTCTGCTCTGTTCTATTCTATTCTGCTCTGTTCTATTCTATTCTGCTCTGTTCTATTCTATTCTGTTCTATTCTGCTCTATTCTATTCTGCTCTGTTCTATTCTATTCTGCTCTATTCTGCTCTATTCTATTCTATTCTGCTCTATTCTATTCTGCTCTGTTCTATTCTATTCTGCTCTGTTCTATTCTATTCAGTTCTATTCTATTCTGCTCTTTTCTATTCTAATCTGTTCTATTCTATTCTGCTCTTTTCTATTCTAATCTGTTCTATTCTATTCTGCTCTATTCTGTTCTGTTCTATTCTATTCTGCTCTATTCTATTCTGCTCTATTCTATTCTGCTCTGTTCTATTCTATTCAGTTCTATTCTATTCTGCTCTTTTCTATTCTAATCTGTTCTATTCTATTCTGCTCTATTCTGTTTTGTTCTGTTCTATTCTGCTCTATTCTGTTCTGTTCTATTCTGCTCTATTCTGTTCTGTTCTATTCTATTCTGCTCTATTCTGTTCTGTTCTATTCTATTCTGCTCTATTCTGTTTTGTTCTGTTCTATTCTGCTCTATTCTGCTCTATTCTATTCTGCTCTGTTCTATTCTGCTCTGTTCTATTCTATTCTGCTCTGTTCTATTCTATTCTGCTCCATTCTATTCTGTTCTATTCTGCTCTATTCTATTCTATTCTGCTCTATTCTATTCTGCTCTATTCTATTCTGCTCTATTCTGTTCTGTTCTGTTCTGCTCTATTCTGTTCTATTTTGCTCTATTCTATTCTATTCTATTCTATTCTATTCTATTCTATTCTATTCTATTCTATTCTATTCTAACAGGTTTGGCTCCTATTGACTTCCATTGTATTTTTAAGTGCATATTTTGAAGAATGTTGATGACCAAACTGTTTTGGTTTTTATTGTATTTCCCCCCTCATTTATAAATAGAATTATTCTGTTCTGTTCTGTTCTGTTGTGGTTCTCATTAAGTTCCAATGTATTTTAATGTACTTTTTGAAGAATATTGATAACAAAAGCTTAATTTTTTGTCCATATTTTGAAAAATTCTGGTATAACCAAATAGATTGACCTCCATTAGTATTGCTTTTTGGTGCATATTTTAAAGAATAGGGATAACAAAAAGTTTAGGTTTTATTCAAATTTTGAAAAATGCAAATAGTCAAATAGTTTTAATTCCCATTGATTTCTACAGTTTTTACTTTTACATGTTTTCAAGAATGTTGAAGAATGAAGAGTGAATTTGCATTGTATTTGTTATTGATTGATTATCTGTATTTTTGGTAATAACCAAAGTGTTTTGTCTCCAATCGACTTACATTGTATTTTTTCTTCATAATTTAATAATAAAATTATTCTATTCTATTCTATTCTATTCTATTCTATTCCATTCTATGAGAAGAATGTTGATAGCAAACAGCTTTATTTTCCATTGACTTTAATAGTAATTTATATCCAAATTTTGAATAATGTTGATAATTAATAAGATTAGCACTTAATATACCCCTCCCTCCATTTTAACAAAACATTAACCAAATAGTTTTATTTCCAATTAACTTCTGTGTAATTTGTGTACACAATGGATAGAAATGTAAATCGCAAACTGATTATAAGCATTCCACTAAATATCTTATTTTATGATCTGCATGAGAAAGATTTGAAAAGTGTGAAAGTGGTGTAAATTATGACAGAATTGTTCTTTTTAAGCATTTCAAATCGCAATTTTTCCTCAGTCACTTTGGTGCATTTTTCAGATAATCAATAATATTTGCAAAGAAGTGAATTTCTCAAAACTCTTCTTACAAAAAAAGAAGAAAAAAAATACATACAAAATTTAGAAAAACATTTATTAACTTACTCAAATTCTTGTCATCAAAAAATAACGTCCTTACTGTTATAAAAGTCAAGATTTGCACATAAAATTAATGGCAAATTTACATTAACTGGGAAATGTTTATAAAACATGTTTGACAGTTTATGACATCTATTAGCCGTGTTGTATTTAATGACTTACACAATGAACTAATAACTTTTGAGGGGTTAGACGACTGCACAGAGAAATATATTACATATTTTTGATAAACACAACATTAACAACTGAAAATGTAAGTAACTGCATACAAATGTACATAACCGATTGCATGAATGAGCAGACACAACTTATTCAAAACAACAAGAATCTGCTTTTAGGAAGTGACTAGATGAAAATTTCGAAACATTTAATTTTGGATCTAAGAAATGTGCCAAAGCGACTGAGGAAAACTTTAATATATTTAAGAAGTGCACAGAACTAGAAGCAATATGAACCTCAATGTTTATGACAGGAAAGCAGCTGGAGGCTTGTGGACTCATTTGCCCTCTCAGGTCTAAGAGCGTCCTGCCTGAGGGTGTATTTCAGGTCAGCTCTCCGTCCAATGAGAAGAGCCATTTAACATCGAGCAACATTTCCCCGAACACAATTCGCCCATGCAGTACCTCCGGGAGATCAAATCAACTCATAGCAGAAATGAATATGGAATTTGTGAAGGTATACGCATGGAAACGACAATAAAGCCGCCCGCAGCAGATGTTGTGATTATGCTTTAAACAGATGGCATGAAATGAGCTGCCCTGAAATGAAATAAACTATATTTAACCCCAAAGGGAAATGTGAATTGGACTGGAGAGTGTTTTGTGTATTGGCACAATTTACAAATAGGAAAATTTATATAAACAATACATCAATATACAAAACTATGGACCTAACATTTACACTGCAAAAAAAAAACTGCTTTAATGGCATAATTGACCATTAAGAATTGCAGAAAGTTCAGGTAAATGTGTAAATAAGTTATCATTTTATTATCATCATTTATTATGTATTCATTCATTTTCCTTTGGCTTAGTCCCTTTATTTATCAGGGGTCGCCACAGCGGAATGAACCACTAACTTATCCAGCATATGTTTTACACAGCGGATGCCCTTCCAGCTGCAACCCAGTAGTGGGAAACATCCATACACACTCATTCACACACATACACTATGGCCAATTTAGTTTATTCAATACACCTACAGCGATTCAGTTTGATTTGGGGAGCTGGTTCAACCGGTTCACTTAGAAGATCCAGTTAAGAAGAATGATTCATTCTCGATCGGCCATCACTACTGTTTTATTGTTGTTGATGCCAAATTCTGACCCTAGCATCCAAATGTCGCAGCAGAAATCGACACTCATCAGACGAGGCAACATTTTTCCAAGCTTCTATTGTCCAATTTTGGTGAGCCTGTGTGAATTGTAGCCTCAGTTTTCTGTTCTTAGCTGACAGGAGTGGCACCCGGTGTGGTCTTCTGCTGCTGTAGCCCATCCGCTTCAAGGTTGGATGTGTTGTGTGTTCAGAGATGCTCTTTTGCAGACCTCGGTTGTAACGAGTGGATATTTGAGTTACTGTTGCCTTTCTATCAGCTCACTGATAATTTCTCTTTTTCAGACCATTCTCTGTAAACCCTAGAGAATGTTGTGTGTGAAAATCCCAGTAGATCAGCAGTTTCTGAAATACTCAGAACAGCACGTCTAGCACCAACAACCATGCCACGTTCAAAGTCACTTAAATCACCTTTCTTCCCCATTCTGATGCTCGGTTTGAACTGCAGCAGATCATCTTGACCATGTCTACATGCCTAAATGCATTGAGTTGCTGCCCTGTGATTGGCTGATTAGAAATTTGCGTTAACGAGCAGTTGGAGAGGTGTACCTAATAAAGTGGCCAGTGAGTGTATAGGTGAAGTATGTGTACATGTTAATAATTAATTTCAAAGAATATCATGGTACATTAGGCCTACTTTACATGCTACATATAGCCTATACTCCAATCACCCAAATGAAGTCCCCAAGGGTGGGCACGCTGGTGGAGTGGCACAGCTGGCAGATGTGACTGGGAGGCTGAATCAGCCTGCAGGGACGTGCTGTTTTTCACCCTATGGGGCAGTGGTTGAAATGTCGTATGCTATTCTACATGCACACAGCAGGTGCACATGGAGGATATTTCCTCTGTTTGGAGGAAACCCTATGGGTCTCCCAGCAGGTCAAGTCTCAGAACCTTATTTGACTCTTATTGTCGCAACACAGACTGCAGAGCAAGACTGAGTATGCTCATTGCTTTTTAGCAGTGGCTTTTTTATTTAGAGTGTCTCCCAGCGAGATAATTGTGTATATAGACAGTCTTTTTGGAGCAAACCTGTGGTGAGGCGTTTTTCTCGAAGACACAATAGTGACATAACACAAGCTGAGAGTCGACCCAGTCTGGATCCTTCTGGCTGCATTTGTGATAGCAGATTCTTACCCATTACACAGCCGATGTGTGTGTCTGTGTCTGCATATGCGCTCAGGAAAGGGTAAACTGAGAACATAAATCAATATTTCCTCCTTATTAATGCATGACTAATCCTTTATTTAAATATATTTGGCGTTCTCGGCTCCACATGGTCTCTCGTTCAGAGTAAAATACTGTGTGAGTGGGGCTCAACCCACTTATTTCGTATGATGGGAATGCTGAAACTAAATGTGTGGTAAGATGTGATGTTCAATTAAATCATTCTAATTTACAGTTTTTCTC